>JADWQK010000090.1:0-173200 GCA_017933935.1 Sesamia nonagrioides
GGCGGGAGGAACGCCAGGACCACTGTGTGCATCGCCCTGAGGACACGGTGGATCAAATGGTGGAGGTCTGCCCGGCTTGGGACACAGCCGTGTCCTCGTGGTGGCGATCGGCTGCGATCTCTCGCGTCCGACCTTGGTCCGGGCCATAGTCCGGAGCAAGAGTGCATGGCAAGCTTTCACCTCCTTCTGTGAAGCAGTGATGCTGGCAAAGGAGGAGGCGGAGGGCGTGAGGGAGCGGAAATCCCACTACCCTCACGCCTCAAACCGCCGCAGGAAGCGCCCTGGTCAGGAGGCAACATCGGACTTCCGACCACCGTAGGCGCGGGCTTGCGGGCGGCGATCGATAGGCAGTTAGCCTCCTGGTAAGAACCAGGCCCGGGTTGACGGCGCGTTGTGTTTCACACGCGCCTCAAAGAGATGTCAGCACACCTTGACGGGGTCCATGAGGACTGGTCCACAGGGTTGCTGGTTGGTTAAAAAAGAAACCATGGCACTGGTCGTTGCATAGGCAAGTGAAGGAACACGGGTGGATTTTAGTCAATAAAAGTCTGACACGCTCTTCCGCTCCGCCCAGAGCGGGAGAGGTCATTTGATGATTACCCATCCAAAACAAAAAAAAGAACTGAAGAAGAGCAAGAAATTGCACTTGAAGAGCGCAGCATTAGTATGGCTCGACTTCGTGCTTCTCACTCACCAGAGCAAAAGGAGGCAGCCCGTGAAACAGCTCGGTTGGCAATGCGAAATCGTCGAGCAAACCTCAGAGATCAAGCGCTAGATAATTTACAAAGCACAAGAAGAAATTCATCAAATACTGATTTGAATCGGGCAGCATTTCAATATGCATATAATATAGCGCAATGGCGTTCGCATTGGGCCAATGGATGTGTTTGCGAGTATTATAGCACATTAAAGATTTCCGGAGAACCGCCAGGATTGTGCTCCCAAATAAAGAATCATTGAATAATAATATTTATTTATTTAAAATTATCCTAATTTAAAAAGTAGTCATGTGATATTGCCTTTAAGGCGGAACGAAGTTCGCCGGGTCAGCTAGTATTATATATATACTAGCTTTCCGCCCGCGGCTTCGCCCGCGTGGAGTTCGGTTATATCGCGCCTTTTAGATTTCCCTCGGTAACATCATTTTTTTCCGGGATAAAAGGTAGCCTATGTTCTTTCTCAGGGTCTAAAGATTGTCTGTGCCAAATTTTCATCAAAATCGGTTGAGTGGTTTAAGCGGGAAAGCGTAACAGACAGACAGACAGACAGACAGACAGACAGAGAGACAAACAGACAGACCGACAGACAGACCGAGTTACTTTCGCATTTATAATATTAGTATAGATAATATTGGCCCTATAAAATTTAATAATTTCGTTTAGTAACGGTTTTCTTTTATAGGTGCGCTATGTTAAACACAGTTGTAGTACGTGAATATAACACAATGGTGTAGAGAGTAAATAATGAAAATTCTTACTGCGTGGGGGACCAGAGCCGCGGCGCGTGGTCTGGCTCGAATTCTTGCTTTTGGATGTTGAACTTTCCCCGGGATGATAGGGGTAAGGTTGCTCGTAAGACGGAGCTGAACAAAAACAACAATACATCAGTAAAAGTTAAATAATTCTGCCCAAAGTTAAGGTCGTCAGGCAAAAAAAAACTCTGAAGTACGCTCTCTTTGCGCAGTACCTCGCCCTTACCTGACATCTGCACCCTAATTACTTACACACCATTACCACAGTCTAAAAATCATACATTCGTCCGACGAAGACGTCTAGACAGAGCAATCGTGCGGGGTGTGAGGGACGAGACGCGGGTAAGCGGCACCCGAGCTGCGAACAAAACGATGTTCGTAGCTCGGTATCTATCATTAAGGGCTAACACGTGTTTGTTTTTTATTTGCTTGTTTTATAATTTGATATGAGTGTCAATTTTGAGTATAATTGGGGTGCTTGTAACGAATAAGCCATCCTTTTTGACGTCCAAAATGGCGGACGTCACTTTTTATAATTTAATATGGGTGTCAATTTTAAGTAAATATAATTGTGGAAGCACCACAGTTACAGAAAAGCTAACTTTTCTGAAATCCAAGATGGCGGACGTCAATTTAAATGTATATTAATATGATATGGGTGTTAATTCCGTGGTCGAATGGGGTGCTGGTTACGAAAATGCCATCTAAATAACTTAAATCTGTCTGGAGTTGTTCCCTTAGTAAAAATAGCTAATTAATTAAATATAATACAGCTATCGATGTTGATCTGCAATAAATAAATAATTTCATAAATATTGTTTATTTATGACAACCCTGGCCGATGCGTTACTGTCTGGACGATGTCGGCATTTTACACGAGATCAAAGGCGTCGACCTACTGTATGATTTTTATACTGTGCCATTACTATCACTTGGAATGTTAAACACAATTATGGTACCTGAACATAACACAATGGCGTAAAGAGTAAATCATGAAAATTCTTACTGCTTGAGGGACCAGGGGCGCGGCTCGTGATCTGGCTTGAATTATTGCTTATGGACGTTGAATTTTCTCCGGGGTGGTAGGCGTAAGGTTGCTCGTAAGACGGAGCTGAACAAAAACAACAATACATCAGTAAAAATTAAATAATTCTGCCCAAAGTTAAGGTCGTACAGCCAAAAAAAGACTATGCTCTGAAGTACGCTACTCGCTGCGCAGTACCTCACCCCTTACCTGCTGACATCTGCACCCTAATTACTTAACACACCATTACTATCATCTGGAATCATTTTGAAGCTTGTTGCTATTCCATTGCTCCCTAGGTTCGAAAATGTGTCCGCTTAACAACGTAAAAAACGCAATAAATTTTCTTGAACTGTCAAAATAAAACCTATTGCTATTGATAATAAGTATGTTACGCAATTAGTATACACAAAAGTGGATGACGTCAACAGCCTGAATTACGAAAACTGCTAATTACTATATTAAACTTTCTACCTCTCATCTTACTAACTTACTACCTTTATTAAACTTTTGTTTCGAGTTTTAGTTTAATGATCGAATCAACAGAAATTGTTAAAACAACGAAAGTTGAGATTACACAGTACATATTACGATAGTCGAAGGTGCTTATAAGTTGAAAACATATTGTTGTATATAGACTTGGGACTAAGTGCTTAAAAATAAAAAAGCAGTTATGCTTTTTGCTTATTTCAAAAAGCAGCTTTCGTTAACTGCTTATTTGCTTAATTGCTTATAAACTTTGAAAGCAATTTCTAGTGCAAAAAGTATATGTTAATGATTGCTATTTTATTTGCTATATGCTTTTATTATTAAACACGAATGTTTTTCGAGTGAAATGCATAACTGCTTTTTAATGATTTGAGACACAAATTATTTTTGACAGAATTTTGCCTGTTAGTTAATCAATGAATTTTTCTTCGTACTTCACAGGCTTAGGACTGTCTGGATAACTTTATTTATGTAAATTTAATTCAATAAAAAAAATACCATCTTTCAGGCGTACTTAAAAGTTTTTAAATGTTGTTTCAGGTTGGTAACCGACGATTTATACAAAAAAGATTTCATACAAAAACACATTCCGCGACTTTGTCAGAAAGTGAACTTCTTTCAAAAAAGTTCCAAATGTTCCTAAAAATGCACGAATTTTAAATTTAACTCTACTCAATTAATACCTATAGTCTTTCACAATTTAAAAACACACTATAATCACAAAACAATAACCAAACGCGTATCAACACCATTAAGCATCCAAATAAAAAAAAACATAATTCACTCAATAAGTTGAACTGATTCGAAGAATCTGCCAAAGCAGAAAAAGCATATAGCAACTATACAATAAAATAAGCATAAAGCATAACTGGAAGAAAAGTTATACGAAATTACGAAAAGTGGCTACGTAAAAGCACTTTCCAACTTAATAAGTCGTATTTACAATGGTCGCATTTTACCGTCACAAAAAGTGGATAATAATGGACCTTATTAGCAACGGAGAAAGCGACATCTGTTAAATGAAATGAAATCGTTTATTAAGCAAGTAGGATCACTGATCACTTTTACACGTCATGTTTATTTTTTATTTTATTTTTTTTAACTAGATGAAGCCGGCATTTCCTAACTGACTACCTCTGAGAAGAAATAGCCGAAACAAACTCAGGGATCATCGTCTTTTTTCAAGTCCAGACAAAAAATGAAAATGTTTACAATAATTTACCTTATAATTACACATATTGCTTAATAACAATTAACAATGCTTAACAGAGCGAGCAGCTCAGTCCCAAGCTTTTTTGTCTTCTAAATAATCTGTGATTTTATAATACCCCTTTTTGCAAAGTTTGGCCTTTATATGGTTCTTAAATCGTTTAATGGGTAAGTTTCGAACGTCCATGGGAAGCTTGTTGTAAAAGTGTATACATTGACCCATGAACGAGTTACCTACTGTGTGGAGACGAGTGTGATGTACAGCAAGATTGTGTTTGTTCCTGGTATTTATATTATGAATATCGCTTATTTTCTTAAAATTCGAGATATTTTTATGAACATACATAAGATTTTCAAATATATATTGTGAAGCTACAGTCAGAATGTTCACCTCTTTGAACTTTTCTCTAAGAGATTCTCTAGGACCCAGGTTGTAAATGGCTCGAACAGCCCTCTTCTGTAAAACAAAGATGGTATTGATGTCCGCACAAGTTCCCCAGAGAAGAATCCCATAAGTCATAAGACTATGAAAATAACTAAAATAAACAATTCTGGCTGTATCCACATCAGTTATCTGTCTAATTTTCTTAACAGCAAAGGCGGCAGAACTGAGTCTACCCGACAGCTTCTCAATGTGAGTACCCCATTGTAACTTGGCGTCAATAGTTAATCCAAGAAAAACTGTCGACTCGACAGGGATCAACTCTACTCCATTCAGTTGAACATTGGTACTTAGCTGCCTGACATTTGGCGTAGAAAATTTAATGAGTTTAGTTTTTTTTTTTCATTTAAAAGGAGGTTATTTACATTAAACCAATGGACAACTTTAGAGAGTGCATTGTTAACTACGTCAAAATTTGTTAGCTGACGCTTGACTTTAAAAATAAGAGAAGTGTCATCCGCGAACAATACTATGTTGTGATTATCCCTCACGTGATGAGGTAAGTCATTAATATAAATTAAAAACAAGAATGGACCTAGAATTGAGCCCTGCGGAACGCCCATAGTGACCACAGATCCTGCAGATCTCTTGCCATTAACATCAACCCTCTGAATTCGATTATTCAGATAAGAAGTCAGAAGGTCGAGAGCTCTGTCCCTCAAACCATAATGGTACAATTTCCTGATAAGAGTATCATGATGTACGCAATCAAAGGCCTTGGACAAATCACAAAAATACCAAGAGCATCTTGCGATTCCTCCCAGGCCCCAAATATGTTCTTTAGCAACGCCACGCCCGCATCTGTAGTTGAACGACCCTTTGTAAAACCAAATTGTTTCACGTGCAATAAATTGTGTAAGTTAAAGTGCCTCAACAACTGTTTCAAAATTAATTTTTCAAAAATTTTGCTCAAAGTTGGTAATATCGATATTAGCCGAAAATTCGTGGGATCAGTTGTACTACCAGATTTGAACAGTGGAATTACTTTGCTTAGTTTCATCAAATCAGGAAATACGCCAGATGTGACACAAGAATTAAAAACAATTGCTAAGAAAGGTGCGATAACATCTATTATTGAAGCTACAGTGTATACTGACAAACCCCAATGATCGGCAGTTTTTTTTTACATCAAGATCCTTAAAAGATTCTATAATGTCTTTAGCAGTCACAAATGCAAATTCAAAGTGATTGTCACAATCTGGAACACATTCTTTTAGTATGGCATAAGCAGAAGTGGAGGAAGAAGACAAAGTTTTTGTTATTGGCAATAAATAACGTCAGCACATGAATAGAACTGAGTGACGTAAATTGGTAATTGTAGTAGTGTATATACAAGTCAACAGGTGGCGTCCGGCGCCAGTCACAAAAAGTAAAAGTTGAATTAGCGTTTTTTAAAAAGCAACTTATTTTGCTTATAAAAAAAGCATACTTTTTTAAATGCTTTATACTTTTTTAACATCTCTAGTTGTATATGTGTAGCTTATATGCAGTAGCTACGCCACCCGTCATTCCCTAATAAACGTCAGTGCGTATTCAACCGCTAAGTGTGTTACTCGTCCCCTCGCTCACGTACTTAACACATTAATTAAACATGAGTAAGTTATATATATGTACCTACACTATCTAGGTATAAATATATTGTGGTAAGCAAAGATAAAAATAACAGTTATATTAGATCTTTACCTAGGAAATTGTCGTTTTGTATGAAAATATTTAAACGGATTTTTTTTCATGTATTTTTTATTTGTAATCGAAGTAATCACTGATCCAATCAATACATCTTTGTCAACGCAGTGGCAGTTTAGGTTTTTAGACTGTGACAAGACAATATTTGTGTTCCTTCTCCAGAATTAGCTTACTGACACATTATATGAGTTCATATAATTTGCTTTTTACAATGCACAAATAAGTGAGCTGTCACGCCCTTTATGCCAGGGGCTTTTATTTAGGTATGTAATAAGTTTTTACTTTTTACATTTCAGTGATATTTTATTTTTTGTTTTGCTTTTCTGGTATTTTGGCGTGGCTAGCTGGCATATTTGTATATTTTTTATTATTTTTTCTCTTGTATTACTATACCTATAGTATTGTATAAACTATTGTGTTTTTTTTCTAAATGAACAGACAGCTGTGCTGCTGGGGAGTTTCTTCCGCCACTTCTTCTTCCCAGCGAAAGCACTAGGAAGTGTCGATGGGTGGGCGTTTTGGGAGACTGTCTTATGTAATATTGACGTTCAAAAAGTGCTGATTCTCAGCCTAGTTTGAATAAATGACTTTTGATTTTGAATATAACACAATGGTGTAGAGAGTAAATAATGAAAATTCTTACTGTTTGGGGGACCTGACCCGCTGCGCATGGTCTGGTTCAACTTCTTGCCTCTTGATGTTGAACGGTTCCCGGGATGGTAGGCGTAAGGTTGCTCGTAAGGCAGAGCTGAACAAACACAACAATGCATCAGTAAGAGTTAAATTATTTTGACCAATCTGACGTCGTACAGCCGTAAAAAAATTATGCTCTATAATTAGTCTATAAAGTCATGAAAATAAACGAGGGCGCTGCGGTCGTGCATATAACAACCCTGTCAATGTGACTGAAATCATTTTGAAACTAGCACATTATTTTGTACTAAAAGCTAAACTGGTTTTAATGAACACACAAATCTATGGTCTCTGGCATTTAATTTAAATAAAATGAGTAAAACGAAAAATAAAATAATACATAATTTTTATTACATATATGTTTTAACGTTTTTTACCACTGAAAAGTATTCCAAAACATAATAATTGATTTCATCATCTTATTTCAAATATTCTTCGTTAAAAAGTATTTTCATTGTCAGTTGCGTCACTATCAACGTCTCCGCTACTGCTGTCATCATCTTCATTTAAGCGAATAACTAACTCATATACCTACAGAGTGGTGCTGACAACAATAAATAAAAACACGAACTAAGGTGGTTCATAGGAATAATCCTAAACCATAGAAAAAAAACATCAAAATAAAAAAAAAAACGTTTTCAAACAAATTAAATGCGAAAAATGAAAAAACAAAATCCTGTGACTAAACTAATGGGTATATTTATATGATTTTTTATGGGTAGATTGAGAATGTGTTGAGGTTCACGATGTTTGATTTAATGTCGTATTGCCATCACCACTTTGTATATCTTAATAAAGGGTAAAGGTAAATAAAAGGTAAAGCATAAATATTATCCATACTTGATAAAAAAATTGTCATACTTCGTATTCTAACAAATATCGCCGATATACTTTAAAAATTATTTCTCTAGCTCCACTTTTATTTGTTTTGTTCATTTTTAATGCGTTTCTTCCATGTATATTTGAAAAGCAATAATAAATGCTGAATGCAATAGATATCGAGTTACAAAACAAATTTAAGAAAGCTGATGACATTCGATGTACTATAATTTAGTGTTAAGTACCATACTTTTAAAATTTTTAGTTCCCGAAACGACTTTAAAGGCATACTTTACGTAACACATCATTACCATCACTTGGAATCATTTTGAAGCTTGTTGCTATTCCATTACTCCCTAGGTTTGAAAATGTGTCTGCTCAACAACGTATAACACGCAATAAATTTCTGTCAAAATACTGCTCTTAATATCCGGCATAGCTGTGGCACACATGCCGCTGTACAAATGCCCAAAAGAAAATTATAATTTTTGACATTATTGTAAAACTTCTGTATGTCTATTCAATTTTATTGCTGTGTATTTTAATTATTATTTTATTTTATCTTTATTTTCTTTTGGATTTAATTAATTCAATTGTTGTTTAAATTTATATTTTATTATTTGATTTCCTTTTTGAATTATTTTAATGTGTAACTTTGATTTATGGACTATAATATTGTCTGAAATATATGAATAAATAAAACCTCCCCTCGCGATGGGCCAGCTATTGGAGGGTCTCGACAACGACCCATTCGGGTGGCCATATAAGGCGGCGTGGAACAAACTGCGCCACACAGGTTCCCCGGTTGCCGAGACCCACGGACCAGCGCTCCTGGATGGGGTGGTGCGTTCCCTGTTTCCGGGATCCGCACTTTACCCTACCAGTAATGGACCCCCCACGGGAAGTGGCTCAACCGGAGGAGGAAGCTCCTCCTCCCTCGGTCTCAGAGGAGGAATTTGGCGCGGCGACTCTTTGTCTCCGCGCCAAAAAGACGGCTCCCGGCCTGGACGCCGTTCCCGCTCGGGTGATGGCCATCGCAGCCACCGAGACGGAGGGAAGGTTTCGGGACCTCTTCAACGCGTGCTTCGCGTCGAGGAGGTTCCCGAAACCTTGGCGGGAAGGCCCACTATGCCTCCTCCGGAAGGAGGGACGGCCGGCGGACTCCCCCTCGGCATACCGGTCCATCGTCTTGCTTGACGAGGCCGGTAAGATGTTCGAGGGGATCACCGCCGGCCGTCTCAAGCGGCATCTGCGGAGCGTGGGACCGGATCTGTCGGACGCCAGTTCGGATTTCGAGCTGGTCGTTCGACAGTGGACGCCCTGGCCCGTTTAAAGGACCAGACGCGGTGGGAGTGGGGGACGGAGTGTTGGCTGTGTCATTCGACATTGCCGACGCCTGCAATTCCGTCCCCCACTCCACCATCCTGGAAGCGCTCCGGTTCCACGGCGTGCCCCTGTACTTGCGGGGCCTTCTGGCCAGCTACTTGGAGGACCGTGCTGTTCTCCTCGTAGACGGGGCTGGCCAGCTCCGGCGATACGCTGTGGAAACCGGCGTTCCACAGGGGTCCGTTCTAGGGCCTCTTCTGTGGAACGTCGGTTATGACTGGCTCCTGCGGGGAACCCTCCTTCGAGGCACGAGTGCCATCTGCTACGCGGATAACACTCTCCTCACTTCGGGAGCGCCTCCCGGGAGGCGGCCAGTTTGGCGTCTGCGGGCGGATCCTTGGTGGCGGGAAGGATCCGCCGCCTGGGCTTGAGGGTGGCGCTGCACAAAACGAAGGCCGTGTTCTTTCACGGTCCCCGGCAGGGGACGCCCACATTTTTGTGGAGGGCGTCAGGATCAGGGTCGAGGCCCAGATGAAGTATCTGGGCCTCGTGCTAGACAGCAGGTGGCGCTTCGGCCCGCATTCCAGCGGGCTGTCAACGCGCCTGCTGAAAGCCGCGAACGCCCTCTCATGGCTCATGCCGAACATGGGAGGGCCGAGCACACGGTGCCGGCGTCTATACGCCGGCATACTGCGGAGTATGGCCCTTTTTGGGGCCCCCATTTGGGCGGACTCTCTCCATAGAAGGGAGAACCTCACCGCCCTTCGGACGCCCCAAAGGGCCATCGCCCAGCGGGCATCGCGGGCCTACCGCAGGGTGGGCTTCGCAGCGGCGTGCGCTCTGGCGGGCACCCCGTCTTGGGAGCTCGAGGCGTGGGTGCTCGCCAGAGTGTACGAGTGGACGGCGGGGCGCAAAGCGTTGGGCGAGCGTCCGGCCCTAGAGGTGAGGGAGGCCGTCCGGCGGGAGGCGAGGGACGCCATCGTCCAACATTGGACGCAGAACCTCGCCTCCGCCGTCTTCGGCCGAAGTACCCTCGACGCCATCGGGCCGGTCCTGAAGGACTGGCTCGACAGGCGTCACGGGTTCCTCTCCTTCCGTCTGGTGAAGGTACTCTCCAGTCACGGCTGCTTCGGCAGGTACCTGTACCGGATAGGAGACACCGTCGTGCCACGGTTGCGGCGCGGCGGAGGACACGGCGGAACACACCCCCGCGGTGTGCCCGTCGTGGGCCGTGCCGCGCCGCGACCTCGTCGCGGCGCTAGGAGAGGACCTCTCACTGACCGCCATCGTCAGAGCGATGGTGGGGAGCGAGTCGAGGCCTGAACGGCGATGGCCTCCTTCTGCGAGGTCGTGATGTCGCAGAAGGAGGCCGCGGAGCGCGAGCGGGAGGAGGACCCCCTCGCTCCGGCGCTCCGCAGGCGGCGTAGGAGCGAGGAGAAGGCGGGATCTCGCCCGCTTCCTCCCTCCCTGAGGTGAGCGGTGGGCGTGAAGCACGAGGGTGCCCACGTCCGCCTTGCACCGCTCACCACGAGGGTGGCTGAACAACGGCCCCTCCCTGTGGAGGGGCAAATGAGGGCTCGCCGTGTTAGGCGGCCATATCGCCGGCGGGGGGCTGGTAGCCAAAGCTCTGCTTTTTCCCAGTCCCCCGCCACCAAGGTGATGCCGGAGTGCCGCTGGGGTTTTTAGTGGGTATACCGGGAGCCTCTCTCCCGGGGAGTCCCACATACCCCTCCCGTCCCCCGACGGGGGACGGGGGGATGCGTAAATGTCATTTCCCCCAGCGAAAACAAAAAAAAAATGTACCTTAATATAACACAATAGTGTAGAGCGTAAATAATGAAAATTCTTACTGCTTGGGGGACCAGAGCCGCGGCGCGTGGTCTGGCTCGAATTCTTGCTTTTGGATGTTGAACCTTCCCCGGGATGGTAGGGGTAAGGTTGCTCGTAAGACGGAGCTGAACAAAAACAACAATACATCAGTAAAGTTAAATATTAGGTCCTTACATATGAAATTGGCGTTTTGTATGAGAGGAATAAAAGTCGTTTATTATTTTAATAAAAAACTTTTTCATATTTATTTAATCAAAGTACTATGCACTTCTGTCATCACATAGATTGTTCGTTTATGCCTTTTCTAAAAAAAAACATTAGGACGGGAATCAATAAAATCTTTGAAGGCGGTTTGGACTGCCTCATCGGAGCTGTTTTTTTTCCCTGCAAAAAGTTATCCAAATTTCTAAAACAATGGTAGTCTGTTGGAGCAAGGTCCAGGGAGTACGGTGGATATCTTAAACATTTCAACTGAAGCTCCTCTAATTTGGTAGCAGTCTGTTGTGCAGTGTGTGGTCACGCGTTGTCCTGAAGCAGCAGTGGCCTTGTGCGATTGATCAGTTTCGGTTGTTTAGCGGCTAGTTTATCCATCATTATGTGGAGCTGCTCTCAGTAGAGATCTGCAGTAATCGTCTGGCCAGATTTAAGGAAGCTGTAATTCACCACACCGGCACTAGTCCACCAAACGCTGATGATGAAAGATGCGCTCAGCGGATCATGGACACTGAATAATGTCTGTGTCCGCTACGCTAAGCTTCCTTCATGGCGTCATAGCGGCGGTAAGACCCTGTAAGGAGGAGAAGGATCGACCTGCAAAGGGGTGCACACCTTCCGTGCGACGCAGGTGCTGCCCGGACACCCGTGTTTCGGCAGTAACCTGAATCGTATCGGTCGGGAACCGACACCGGCGTGCCACCACTCTGTCACCCACCGCGGTTGCAGTGGGTGACAGAGGTCACGGCGCGGCACACCCTCGAGGAGTGGCCCGCGTGGGAAGAGCAGCTCCTTGCGCTCACCTAAGCGTTCGGCGGAAACGACCTCTCGCTGTCGGCCGTGGTCAAAGTCATGGTCGACAACGAGGAGTCCTTGGACGCGGTCGTCTCCTTCTGCGACGAGTTAGTCTCAGCGAAGGAGACGGCCGAACGGGAGAGGGAGGCACTGAGTCTTCTCCGTCCCGCCGACGACGTGCTGGCCGGAGGAGGAGGGAGGTCGAGGGCGATTCGCTTCCTCCATAACCAGAGGTCGACGCGCCGAGGACCGGCGGAGTCCGACGTCCGTCACTAGGGCTGGAGTAGGCGTGTAGTGGCTGTTCCTGCCCGCCTACCTGATGAAAGACATACAGGAGGAGGGACCCGCCGATGCGTCGGGTTAGGGCCTGCCGGGGATGCGGTGAATAGCAAACCAGGACCTGCACCCCCGGTCATAGGCAAGAAGAGGAACACTCCAGTGGGTTTACCTGGTGAGAGCCCGGCACACCCTCCGTTGACCCCCGTCGGAGGACGGTCTGGTAGAGATTTCCACTGGGATACAAAAAGAGAAAAAGAAGATACCTGAATATAACACAATGGTGTATAGAGTATAAAAAATAATGAAAATTCTTACTGCTTGGGGCAATAGAGCCGCGGCGCATGGTCTGGCTCGACTTCTTGCCTCTGGATGTTGAACGTTCCCCGGGATGGTAGGCGTAAAGTTGGTTGTAAGGCAGAGCTGAACAAACACAAAAATGTATCAATAAAAGTTAAATAATTCTGACCAAAGTTAAGGTCGTACAGCCGTAAAGAACTATGGTCTGAAGTATGCTACTCGCTGCGCAGTACCCCACCCCTTACCTGCTGACATCTGCACCCTAATTACTTAATACAGTTACTATCACTTGGAATCATTTTGAAGCTTGTTGCTATTCAATTGCACCCTATGTTCGAAAATGTGTTTGCTCAACAACGTAAAAAACGCAATTAATTTTCTTGACCTGTCAAAATGAAACCCATTGCTACTGATAATGTGTTACGTAATTATGTACCTGTTACTGCGCAACGACTTGCCTCATGTTCCAAGTTTTTACACAAAAGTGGATGACGTCAACATCCTGAATTATGAACACTGCCTATGACTTTTATTAAACTTGTATTTCGGGTTTTATTTTAATGATCACATCAAGAGAAATTGATAGAACAACGAACGTTGCTATTTGACTGTATTAGGTACCTACGATATTCGAAAGTGCTTGTGAGTTGAAAATAATTAAGATACATAAGTAAGTTATATGTATAAGTACTTACACTATCTAGGTACATGTTGTGGTAAGGTAAAGATAAAAATAAAAGTTATAATAGTTCTATTCCTATGAAATTGCCGTGTTGTATGAAAAAAAAAATATTATTTTCATGTATTTTTTATTTGTAATAATTGAAGTATGTACCCATGCAATCAACGCATCTTTGTCAACACAGTAGCAGTTTATTGATCCCTATCTTAAAGAAATCAGCTGGACGGGAGTCAATAAATTCTTCAAAGGCACTTTGGTGCCTAAAGAGTATTGAATTTCATCGTGACTAATATGTATAGCCAATATACTATTACCCCTATAAAATTTCATAATTTCGTTTAGTAACGGTTTTCTTTTAAAGGTGCGCTATGTTAAACACGGTTGTAGTACGTGAATATAACATAACACAATGGTGTAGAGAGTAAATAATGAAAATTCTTACTGCGTGGGGGACCTGACCCGCGGCCCGTGGTCTGGCTTGAATTCTTGCTTTTGGATGTTGAACTTTCCCCGGGATGATAGGGGTAAGGTTGCTCGTAAGACGGAGCTGAACAAAAACAACAATACATCAGTAAAAGTTAAATAATTCTGCCCAAAGTAAAGGTCGTACAGCCAAAAAAAAAAACTAAGCTCTGAAGTATGCTACTCGCTGCGCAGTACCTCACCCCTCACCTGCTGACATCTGCACCCTAATTACTTAACATACCATTAGTATCAGTTGAGATCATTTTGAAGCTTATTGCAATATCTTTACAGCTACAATTACTGCTGAAAAAACTGCTGTTTCAATATCTTTACAGCTACAATTAATCCTAGATATATCAAGACATCCGTGAATTTTGAGAGTTAAGTTAGGTCCGGGCTGATTGTTGCTGTAGTTTGTAAAAGCAATATATTTAGTTTTAGAAATATTCAGCGTTAGAAGATGCGAGTTTAACCATTTAGCAATTTCGCACAGGCCATTCTCAGCAGACTGATATACGGATTCCCACGTATCACCAGAAAAAGCAATAGCTGTGTCATCCGCATATGAGAAGACGCGGCCATTGGCTATCATTTTGCAGAGATGGTTGATATATATCAAAAATAGTGTCAGGCCCAATACGCTGCCCTGCAAGACGCCGTAGGTCACGTAAGCCTCCTTACTTAGGTAATCTCCTACTTTTACCTTTTGCCTACGATCCCGCAGGTAATCTGTTAGTAATTCTAGCGGGTTTCCTCTTATGCCTATACCTTCCATGCTACGCACAAAAATGGGGACGGAAACGGTATCAAAGGCCTTTTTTAAAACAAGAAATACAGTAAGACATTTTTTTGATGAGTGGTTAAAGCCGTCACTGCATCTTCTGTAGATATTTTATGCCTAAAACCATATTGAGCTTGTGAAATAATGTTATATTTATCAGTGTAGCTAGTTAGTCTGATGTTAATAAGCTTTTCAATAATTTTGGATATTGCAGGCAAGACAGCGACAGGCCTGTAATTGTTAACGTTATCTCTGTCTCCAGCCTTGTGCACCGGAGTAATTATGGCTTGTTTCAAAGCTTGTGAAAATTTTCCTTGACTAAAGCACAAGTCAGCAAGATGCGTAATAATGGGTACCAACAATCACTAATTCATAAGCAGATTTTAAGAACCTAGTTGTGATATTATCCCAGCCCGGAGCACTGTCAGATTTAAGGTCGTACCCTCACCAAATGACCTCGAGCATTTGCTCCCTCTTCACCGCGCCCCACCTCTACAATACTTCGCAAAATATTACTAGCGCCGTCTGGCGGACGAAGTACTTACAAATACGAGTTAAATTCATAGACCCCAGAAGTAACAGACATGGCACTTTTATTTTTGTTTATTGGTACGCCCAAATACTTTTGGTTATTATAGACTGAAACAAATGTTCACGATACTTCATAATAAAAATTTTGCGTATTTTATTTTTTAACCGACTTCCCAAAAGTGTGTTTCTCAATTCGATTTATGTGTGCTCGCTGATAACTTTATCGTTAATGAATCGATTTTGACCATTCTTTTTTTATATGAAAGAGTATGCTGCCTATGTAATCTCATTGTTACCACGTCAGTGTCGATAATGGAAATTCTAAGAAATTTAGGCCAATTATCGAAAATTGTAGGCATGCTTCGGGTGAAAACTTGATACTCGTATTTATATCGGATGATACTATAAAACCTTGAAAATTTGGGCCTGACCTGATGATGGAGATGACAGAGAATCAAGGGAATCCACATCGGAAGCAACTGTAATGTGTTTGGGCTTACTTAATTTGTATTGATTAGAGCTTTACAACTAAATATGTTATGACTGTAACTTCAGGGTTGGAAGTTAGTTTTGTAGATTGAAAGTTAGCTAAGTCAGATGGTCAAAGGGATAGAAAAATAATATAATAAAGGTTAATTTGTCATTATTTATTATTTTAAGGGAAAACGTAATTAGGGTCAAATAAATTTCTGCAGACAGGAAATCTACACAAAAAAAGATTTGATGTTTTTTTTTTTTGGGCTCAGGCAAGACTGATATTTTATTATTATTCTCGTTTAATAAAACAAATACGTAAATTGTAAAAAACAAAACTATCGTATAAAAAAAAAGCCGACCAAGTGCGAGTCGGACTCGCACACCGAGGGTTCCGCCGTACAAACGTAGCGGTCTCCAAAGCCTGGAGCACAGGCGTAGAGTAGCCAGCCTTTTGGTCTTCTATAGGATGCATTCTGGTGAGTGTGCAAGGGAATTGCATGATTTAATTCCCCCATCTCCGTTCCACCATCGGACGACCCGTCGTACGGCGAGTTTCCACCCTTACGTTGTTGACACCACTGCGATCCGGACGAAGCGTTTCGCTTCCTCTTTTATACCGCCTACATCGAGGGACTAGAACAATTTGCCAGCGATGGTGTTTCCGTCACATTACAATTTGAGTGTCTTCAAGGCTAGAGTGAATAGGCTCTTAATAAACTAGCGCGCTTTACCATCAACGATCGCATCACTGCTTACCATCAGGCGGGATTGCGGTCAAGCGCTAGTTTATAACTTATAAAAAAAACGGTTTATTGATAAACAAAGTAGAAGTAAACAAAATCAACGAGAAATTGTCGCAAATTTTACTAATTTCGGTACACGTGCGAACAGCATCTAAGCGCTCGTGCGTATGGCGCACGGCTGCCGCTCGCTGTGCCGCGATACCTCTTCCCTTGACCAACCGCCTGCCTTCGCGCCAGCGGGCGGCTAGTTCTTGCGCGTTCTTTCGTTACTACTTACTCCCCCCGTCCCGCTTCGCCAGTAGGAAGTAAGCTGTCTGATAATCATTGACAACAATAGGAAATTACAATTAATGTCTTTGAATATATTTATAAGTACTAAGTATAACGCAGCAGTTAGGATACATTTAGGTTATATACAGAACTACATTCACCAAAATATTTAGATTGAATGACGATTGTGTTGATCTTTGTTTTGGTTTTACTAGTTACTGTGCCTAAAAATTTTAAAAGGTTTCGGGTTTTTCTGTTAGGTTACCTTAAGCTATTGTTTCATACCAAAATTCAATATTCAATGTCAGCTGGAAGTAGTCTATGTTTTGATTCCGTTGCGAGTAGTGGCGAATTTCAAAATATGCGGTATGATTATAGGTAGGCACCTCAGAATTTTGAATTTTTGCGTTGATTTAGAATTTTTCACATTTTAGAGGTAATTAGATTTAAGAAGTGTTTGATATGAATTTCAACTTTAATATCTCTACGCGTTCATGTGAAAAAGGGTAGGTAGTAAGTTTATAATTATTAAAAAAATATTTTATGTCATGTAAGCAAAAAATGTGTATGGGTGGATTAAGTTGTGAAAGAGGTTCATGCTCGGACGCGGCTTGCTTTTCGGAGATGGGTCTTGCACGGAAAACCTGCATCGGGGGCTATATATCAGGAAATGAAAACTTTGAGACAAACATTTAAATCAAAGTTGAAGTGGTGTCAGGACAATGAAACCCAGATTAAAATAGACATCATTGCAACCCTTCACGAAGATAATAAATTCAGTTCTTTTTGGAAGCAAACCAATTCTTTGAATCCCAGACCGAGTCTACCATCAAACGTTGATGACTTGTCACAGAACAGTGATATAGCCGGCATGTTCATGAACCACTTTAGAGTTGTTCCGCATTTTGTAAGTATGTACGTCGATGCGAGGCACTCAAGCCGCGTGTGAGGGCGATTCTCATTTAAGGTTCAGCGTGAAAGACGTAAAAGACGCGTTGAAAAGTATGATGCGAGGTAGGTCGCTGGGCACGATGGTTTGAGTGTTGAGCATTTAAGGTCCGCTGGTGTACATTTGCCTAGGCTACTCGCTATGTTCTTCAATTTTTGTATGGGTCACTCTAATCTGCCTGACGATCTCGTACGAACTGTTGTGATTCCTATTGTTTAAAAGAAGACCGGTAATTTGATAATGGGCTAGAATGTGGGGTAACGCAGGGGGGGTTGACCTCGCCTAGCCTTTTAACTTGTACATAGATCGGCTGGTTGGTGAGCTGAGTAGCACTCTGGTTGAATGTTCTGTTGATGGCAAAATGATTAACAACATAAGCTATGCTGATGACATGGTGCTGCTCAGCCCATCAATCTGTGAACTAAGGAAGTTAGTGGCTGTGTGTGAAAGGTATGCGGGGGCCCATGGCTTGAGGTATAATGCCACTAAAAGTGGTGATATTATGATATTTAAAGTTCGTAATAATACACCCACGAATATACCACCGGTGATGTTACAAGGAACACCATTAAAAGTGGTCTCTCAATTTAAATACCTCGGTCATGTGGTGACGGATTCTCTCAAAGATGACCAGGATATAGATAGGGAGCACTGAGCAGGTAACACTGACGCTCTTTAGAGCTTACTGCCAGTCGTTTTACTCGTGCAGCGTGTGGGTTAGGTATACGCAAAAGGCTTACAACGCTCTGCGCATCCAGTATAACAATGGGCTGACGATGTTGTTGCGGCTGCCTCGGTTTTGCAGTGCATCAGGCAAGTTCGCGGAAGCGCGAATTGATGACTTTTATGCTATCATTCGCAAACGGTGTGCTTCGATGTTGCGGCGATTTCGGGGCAGCCCGAACAGTATCCTAGCTACACTGGCGGACAAGGTCGACGGACCTTTTATTAGGCTCTGGGCGGACAGACATGTGCGTGCACATATTCATGTCGCCAACTGATCCTCTTTTATTCTGTTTCTGTTTCACTAACATAGGATAAGTTTTTTACTTACAACATATGGGCCCTGCCTGAAATAAAATGTTTGAATTTGAATTTGAAAAACAATATTTTAATATTTTATGTAACTTCAAATTTATCATTTTCGCAATTTTTCCTTTATCTGTCTGTTATAACGTTGCTTCGTGCCGAATTTCAAGATTCTGAGTTGACGGGAAGGTGTAGGTTTTGATTTCCTAGCGTATGACATTCGTCTAAAACTGCTGTATCTTTTGATCGCGTTAACTTAGAAGTTTGATTTTTTCACTGCTTAAAGGGACAATAGACCTAGGTATTTGGTATAAATTTCAATTTGATACTTTTATTCGTTCGTGAGAAATAAGGTAGTAAGTTTCATTTTATTAAAATATTTTTATTATATTATATAACTAAAAAAATGTGATTTTCGCAATTTTTCCTATATTTGCATTCTAAGACAATGCTTCGTGCCAAATTTCAAGATTCTAAGTTTACGGGAAGTATTCTGTAGGTTTTGATTCCCTAGCGGTGACGGAAATTCTTCTAAGGTGTCGGTATAAACTGCTGTATCTTTTGATCGCGTTAACTTAGAAGTTAGATTTTTTCACTCAGTCATGTCAGATTTTGTCACGTGTCAGCTTCCAGTCTGACCAGATGCAACTGAATACATAGTACTTTTAACAACTAAAAAGTGTAAAATAAAAACTTTTTTACAAATAGCAACCGACTTCAAATAACCACTACAAAGTGAAAAATAACTAATTTCGGAAGTCGGTGTCATAAAACGAATATACAAAACCAAAGACACCGACTTCCGAAATTAGTTATTTTTCACTTTGTAGTGGTTTTTGGAAGTCGGTTGTTTTTTTGTAAAAAAGTTTTTATATTAAAATATTTTCATTATATTGTATAACTAAAAAAATGTCATTTTCGCAATTTTTCCTATATTTGCATTATATGACAATGCTTCATGCCAAATTTCAAGATTCTGAGTTTACGGGAAGTATCCTGTAGGTTTTGATTCCTTTGCGAGTATCGAAAATTTGTTGAAAATATCGACATAATCGGCTGTATCTTTTAATTGGCTTGGCTTAGAAGTTTGATATTTTCACAGCTTAAAGGGACAATAGACCTGAGTATTCCATGTGAATTTCAGCTTGATACGTCCACACGTTCTTGAGATAAAGGGTCTTGACAGACAGACAGACAGACAGACAGACGGACAACAAAGTGATCCTATAAGGGTTCCGTTTTTTCCTTTTGAGGTACGGAACCCTAAAAACAAATACATATACTATAATATTATTTACACAAAGCTTTTGCGGAAAAATAATAAATGTCTGACTAATACAATATCCGGTCAGACTGGACGCTGACGGCAGCATATTTGGAAAAGGCCTGCAAGCAAACGACGTATTTCGTTTGCTTTAATTCCTATAAGACCACAATGAAAGTATGAGCATTTCTAGAAATAACGCAATGAAATAACTTAAATTCAGTCTCTTGATTTTAATTGATTTTTGCATAAGCATGACGAGTAGGTAGTGTTTGTACTATGTTAAAGTAAAGTGTTGTAAATTGTTGAGGAATTCCCTCGACTGTCTATAGGCTTCATCATCAGATCTATTGTAGACCTTCATTTAAACCTATATGTGTGTAAAGTTTTCATCAATATAAATGAATTAAGTCCAAACACAAGGTAACTATTGTAAACCTTTGAGGAGTTCCCTTAACTGGCCTTTGTCTTCATCATCAGAGCTTTAATGACAATCACAACTCATTTAGGTGTAAAGTTCTTATCAATATAAATTTATTAAGCACAAACACGAGGCAGCTGATGTGAATCGTTAAGCAGATCCCTCGGCTGTCTCCCGGCTCCATCATCAACTCTGAACTTTACTAATAGTGCGTTAAAACACTTAATGAAAAAACATAGAAATGCCCTAGGCGCCCCCATGATTTTTTAAATTTCTCCTAGGTTTCCTTAGTCTTCCATCATCAGACCCTAATTTCCTTAACATGAGACTACCTTGAAGATATAATCTTTCTAATTAAAAAAAAATATGTGGCACTCGGGAACTGCCGCGGTAAAGCTATTGCATAGCATTTTTTATCAACTTATGCAATAGGGTATTTGACTAAAAAAACCTAATTAGTCCGTCAGTCAGATTTCCAAAAAATACTCATCATCATCATTTCAGCCGAAAGACGTCCACTGCTGGATATAGGCCTCCCCCAAGGTTCTCCACGACGACCGGTCCTGCGCCTCCCGCATCCAGCGGTTTCCCGCGACCTTCACCAGGTCGTCGGTCCACCTTGTCGGGGGCCTACCCAAAAAATACTAGACACATATTTTTTTCTTTTTTCATATAAACAAAAAATGAATACGACACAGTGCTTTGAAAACTCGTGTGACGTCACTGCACGCTACACTTTTTAGCGGCCAGTGACGTCACCAGCCATCACTCCTGATCTTTGATGCCTATTATATTTGTCAATTTTTATTGATTTGATAAAACAAAATATACGAAATGTAAAACGTATTTAATAAACCTATCAAATATTTTTCTATAATCTGAATGACGGACTAATTAGTTTTTATTAGTCAAATACCCTATTATTTATATTATAGTAAAGTTATCCGCAAACAAACATAAAAAAACATATAACCTCCTCCCTTTTGAAATCGGTTAAAAAAACGAACACCAAAATGAACATCAATAATAGAGACACTTTATGATAGTATTATACTCTATGCGACATGCGGTGCGTGAGCGAGCAAGCAGATGCTTTCTCGCTCACGCGCCGACCGCTATGCTAGCGGACCGCGCGATGACGAACGACACGGGTTCCCCCTTCGAGAGCTTGTGGCATACTGAATCTCAATAGCTCGGGCAAGAGAAATGATGGGGAATACGCTCAGATTGTTGAATAAAATTTTTGTTTAGGTCGTTTTAAAAAAATATTTCTACAATAATGTTCGTCATGAAATTGCCTATCCATTAGTGTAAGAACGAAATCTAAATAATGCTTACTTTTCGAGGAGATGCACGTTTTTGATAATTATTTCTCTTGACAGAGGTTTCGTTGTGAAGGAATTATTTAAACATTATGCTTAGTAAAAAAAAAAAAAATCTACAATTTTGGAGCCAAGATTATGGAGAAAATTTATGTATTTTTAATAAGTTGATATTTCTTTTGGATAAAGAGTAGATAGCTCCGAAAAACTACATAAAAACGGCCTGCGGTGTGTTTTTCCTCTGGAGCCGCCTTAAGACACATTAGCACGTTACAGTGATGAAATAATGAAAATTCTTACTGCTTCGGGCACCAGAGCCGCGGCGCGTGGACTGGCTCGACTTATTGCTTCTGGATGTTGAACGGCTCTCGGGTTGGCAGGCGTAAAGTTGCGCGTAAGGCGGAGCTGAACAAACACAACAATGCATCAGTAAAAGTTCAATAATTCTGACCAAATATATGGTCGTACAGTCAGAAGCAAAAATATGTATACATTGCCAAGGCTCCAAAAATATGTAAACATCTTCGACTTTAAGACGAAGTGCTCAACTTAAAGAGCATAAAATTGTAGCCACCGGTTCACATCATAAATATGTATACGCTCATTGCTTCATTAAATTATGCCCACCACGAAAGGAACAATACTATGTATGCACGCGTCCATCAAAGCATGCTCATTCACGCTTTGTTTTATAAATTAATGAAGCAATGAGCGTATACGTATTTATGATGTGAACCGGTGGCTACAATTTTCTGCTCTTCAAGTTGAGCACTTCGTCTTAAAGTCGAAGATGTTTACATGTTTTTGGAGCCTTGGCAATGTATACATATTTTGGCTTCTGACTGTACAGCCTTAATAAAAGTTATGCTCTGAAGTACGCTACTCGTTGAACAGCACCTCACCCCTTACCCCTCACCCCTGTTCACATCTGCACCCTTATTACGTAACACACTATTACCACAGTATAAAAATCATACAGTAGGTCGACGCCTTTGATCTCATGTAAAATGCCGACATCGTCTAGACAGTAACGCATCGACCAGGGTTATCATAAATAAACAATATTTATGAAATTATTTATTTATTGCAGATCAACATCGATAGCTCTATTATATTTAATTAATTTGCTAATTTTACTAAGGGAACAACTCGAGACAGATTTAAGTTATTGAGATGGCATTTTCGTAACCAGCACCCCAATCGACCTCGTAATTAACACCCATATCATATTAATATACATTTAAATTGACGTCCGCCGTTTTGGATTTCAGAAAGGATAGCTTCTTCGTAACTGTGGTGCTTCCACAATTCTATTTACTTAAAATTGACACCCATATTAAATTATAAAAAAATTACGTCCGCCATTTTGGATGTCAAAAAGGATGGCTTCTTCGTTACAAACACCCCAATTATACTCAAAACTGAAACTCATATCAAATTATAAAACAAACAAATGAAAAAACAAACACGTGTTAGCCCTTAATAAACGAACATCGTTTTGTTCGCAGCTCGGGTGCCGCTTACCCGCGTCTCGTCCTTCACACCCCGCACGATTGCTCTGTCTAGACGTCTTCGTCGGACGACTGTATGATTTTTAGACTGTGCTATTACTATCAATTGGAATAATTTTGAAGCTTGTTGCTATTCCATTGTTCTCTAGGTTCGAAAATGTGACTGCTCAACAACGTAAAAAACACTGTACGGTGCATTCATCCAATGAATGCGAGGCGTAAATATTGACGACGCTATGCTGATGTACGGTTGCACCGTACACGCAATAAATTTTCTTGAACTGTAAAAATGAAACCCATTGCTACTGCGCAACGACTTTTCTCATGTTCCAAGTTTACACAAATATCGATGACGTCAACATCCTGAATTATGAAAACTGAGTATGACTATGTAACTTTTATTAAACTTGTGTTTCGGGTTTTATTTTAATGATCGAATCAAGAGATATTGACAGAACAACGAAAGTTGATACTGCACTACTGTGCAGTATAAATACCTAATACTTTAGGTACCTACGATATTCGTAAGTGCTTGTGAGTTGAAAATAATTAAGATACATAAGTAAGTTATATGTATAAGTACTTACACTATCTAGGTACATGTTGTGGTAAGGTAAAGATAAAAATAAATGTTATAATAGTTCCATTCATATGAAATTGCCGTGTTGTATGAAAAAAATTAAAATACTTTTTTCATGTATTTTTTATTTGTAATAATTGAAGTAATCACCCATGCAATCAATGCATCTTTGTCAACGCAGTGGCAGTTTATTGATGCCCTTCTTAAAGAAATCAGCTGGCAACAAATTCTTCAAAGGCACTTTGGTGCGAGAGGTCATTTGATGATTTCCTATCCCAAAAAAAGGGTATTGAATTTTGTTCCTGCCAAGAAGTTTCTCGGTAGTAGGTCATAATATCGGCCGCCGGCAGATGTTACCTCCCATCAGACAAAGTCTTGCCGCCAAGCGATTCGTCGTGTCCCGGCATGATGTCTGGTGAAGCCGAGTCTAAGCTTACAGAGGACAGGTCTGAGCGATTGTGTTGCGATGTGTGTGATGTGGTCGTGGAGGGTCTCCAGATCAGTCTACCTCTGACGCAGCATCGTTGGTCGTGCTGTTGGATTTAACATTGCATCACCTTGCCCAACTGCCGTCTTCCTTCGTATTCACTAAGTTTTTTTAAGTGAATAGGCTTAATTAACTAGCGCGCTTTACCATCAACGATTTAACATTGCATCACCTCGCCCAACTGCCGTCTTCCTTCCTATTCACTAAGTTTTTTTAAGTGAATAGGCTTAATTAACTAGCGCGCTTTACCATCAACGATTGCATTACTGCTTACCATCAGGCGGGATTGCGGTCAAGCGCTGGTTTATAACTTATAAAAAAAAAACTATAAACACATGTTATATTTATTAGAAGACGGAAAGCGCTTCGTAGCTGTCTACTGTCCTCCTAAGTTTTACCATCCTCAAAAATAATATCAGTTGTTCATTCGCTTATCTTTCCGTAATAACACAAGTATTATAGAGTGGCTATCGATGTAAAAACAATTAAGATATGTACTATCGTAATATTGTTCCAAATTTTCAAATATATCACAGATTCTATTTAGCAAGTTTAAGTCACACAGTTGTAAAACAGCAAAGCTCTTCCGCGGGCTTTCCTCGCTGGAATGTCAGTTCAGTTACCAATATTCTGACACTGCACTCGCCATACGGTGTATATGCTTTTAGTTTGGTTTTCTTATATGAAATAGTTTTTTTTTAATAATATTAGTATGCCGATTTTCTGTACTTTTTGTAGTAATTGTTCCATCTTTTTTAATATTTTATTTTTGAAACAATTATAATGCAAACAAACTAATATTTAAAATCAATTCGTTATAATTTTCCTTCTACAAATTTCTAGAAATTACTATTTATAGATAGCTTTTTACAGTGACTGTTAAAAAAATAATTAAATTTTAGAATTAAAAAAAAAAAAAAACATTAATTCTTCAAAACTACAACTATATTATTAGAGTAGGGTTTGTATCACAGTGCTTAGAGTGATGTAAACTAATAGTTTCACGAATAAAAAGTATAGGTATTACACGAAATTTTTAAGCAGAACGGACGAAGCCCATTACAAAATAAAAACAAGAGTAAAAATAAAAAAAAAAAAATGAAAATATGCAAGAAATATACATTTTCGAAAATCGCAACATAAAGTAAACGTATGTGGGATTCGATCCGACGTCACGGATGTCTGATGCGAACCCGGGCAGTGCGGCGCAGAGTCAATCATGCTTCACGTTTCAATAGTGAAATTGCGCTTCTAAATATAGATAGAAAAGAGAATAGCGGGTATAGATTTAATAGAAGGCGCGTATTTCTCGATGCACGAGCATGACGCATCAATGTACTCGCGCTGAGCGCCCCGCAGTGGGCGGGGCTAGTTGTGTCCCACTTCGTTTGCTTCACCCCCTCAAATACCTAAAAGTTGTCTGCTCACCGCGTCTTAAATATTAAAAATTATAAATGAATGAATAAAAAAGAATGCCTATTCTCTTTGAACCAGATATATAAAAAGCACCTTTTAGAAACTTTACCTCTGAAAATGATGAAAAAGTATCTTTTCTGTAAATCCTCGACAGCAGAGACTACCACGTAGGTATACATAGCCCACTCACTATAAAGAGCACTTGAATCCTTCCGATTAAGATGCTGGAGATTATTCGAAATATCAGCTTCTGAGCAACTTAAAAGAAGCCCTAGTACGTAGTATAAAAAAATCGAAATTCCGGTTCAATTTATAAGTAACAAGTTCGACCAAATGAAAATCTAACGTAGAACTAAAGAAGGAAAACATTTCACTCAAGCAAGACGTCTGTGTCGGATCTATCTTAACTTAATTTTTTTTTAAATACAATACCTAGAATGTTACTATTATTGGAGTGGTTCACTGATGGAACTCTCTTTACTTACTGTCTTTTAAGGTATTCGCTATGAAAAAACTTTTTTACAAAAAAAAGTCTTCCAAAAAACGCTAAAAAGTGAAAAATAACTAATTTTTGAAGTCGGTGTCAAAAACCATACATTTTGACCTTTTAAAGACACTTAATTATAATAATGATTTATGAATAAACAGCACAGTGTTTAAGACGCTGTGAAGAGAAAACTTTTAGGTATTTGAGGGGGTGAAGCAGACGAAGTGGAACACGACTAGCCCCGCCCATTGCGGGGCGCGGGGCGCTCCGCGCGAGTACATCGATGCGTGAGGCGTCGTGCATCGAGAAATACGCACGTTCTATTAAATTTATACCAACCATTCTCTATTCCATCTACATTTAGAAGCGTAATTTCACAACCCAACCGCGAAGCATGGCTGGCTCTGTTCGTCACAGTCCCGGTTCGCATTAGACGAGCACCAGGTTCGAATCCCAAATCCGTTTACTTTACCTTGCGATTTTCGAAAATGTATATTTTATACATATTTTCATTTTTTATTATTACTTTTGTTTTCTATTTTATTTTTATAATGCGCTTTGTCCGTTCTGCTTAAATTTTTTGTGTTATGTCCTTGTTTCATGAAACTGTTAGAAATATATCATTTCTAGAAATTACTATTTATAAACAGCTGTTTAGAGTAACTGTTAAAAAAAATGCATTTTCGGATATTTAAAAAAATAAAAGATTTTTTCTTCAAAACTGCAACTCTTATCGAAATCGGGTTTGTACGAGTGAAATAGATGGAGGCACTTGAAGGAGGCCTATACTGAAAGGGGCCATGAATAATGCAACAAAATAAAATCTAAATTTACTGTTTTGAACTATAATCAAATTAACTGTTATTTTTATTGTTTTTCTTTTGTTAAATTATATTATGAACTAAGAAATTCATGGTTAAATAAAGGCTTATTATTATTTATTATTATTAATTTCTAGAAATTTGTAGAAAGAAAATTATAACGAATTGATTTTAAATATTAGTTTGCATTATAATTGTTACAAAAAGAATATATTTAAAAAGATGGAACAATTACTACAAAAAATACAGAAAATCGGCTAAATTAATAATAATTAAAAAAAAAACAATTGCAAATAAGAAATCCAACAAAAAGCATACAACGTAAAGCTGGGGTTTGAACCCGAACACATATAGGTGAAGAAAAATTTGCCGCGAAAAGTAAAAAGAAAGAATAATTACAGAAAATAATCAAATAAAATATCGGCAAAAAATACAACAGTAAATTAAAAAGCATTTATTTCAATTAAAATCTACAAAAAGCATATAATGTAAACCTAGGGTTTGAACCCGGGCAAAAACGAAATATGATTATTCATCAACAAACAGACACGTAAATATAATTATTTTCTGTGCGGGGTAAAGCAAAAACTGACATAGGTCCGTTAAGCAGCTCGCCTCAGCGGTCACTGTCGCTAAGCATAGAAGTGAAAGAGAAGGCAATGGACGCCGCGATGGAGCGACGTTTCGTTCACGTTATTTATCATTAAATACATTATTTATTTTAGAATATCTTAGTTAAATCGATAAACAAAAACAATGGTTTCATTTACTATTATATTTTACATCGCTCTTCTCAATTTTATCAAGATTTGATGATTAATAATACAGTTACAACTGTTATAAATTCAATTTTAGGGGTTACTTTAGGATTTTTTTCTATCGAGAAAATTAATTCAAAACGTGTTTTGAAAACAATGGTTTCCTGCTACATATAATCAAGATTAACATATAAATTTTTAGCTGCTCTGAAATGTATACATTTGGCTAAAAAACTGTTTTTTGAAGCCTATTTTACTGAGCACAGCGCCTTAGGGGGTTTTGACAGCCTCCGTGGCGTAGCGGTAGCGAATGCGGCCGTTGCGCAAGGAGGCGCGGGTTCGATCCCCGCACAGTGCCAATATTTGTATGCATGAATATGAATATTTGCACTGGTCTGGTCGTGCCTCGGAAAGCACGTTAAGTCGTTGGTCCCGGTTGCCATACAAACATCTAGTGGCAGTCGTTACGGGTTGTTAGAGCCCTCAAAAGTCTAACAATTGGTCTAACTGCAATGCTTAGATATCGCCTTCGGGTTGTGGAGGTCAGACGGCAGTCGCTTCACGGAAAATATCGAAGTTTAGCCAAAATAAGCAGTTAGACTGGTAAAGCGGACCCCAGACTCCAAAGCTGAAAAGCTACGGATGCGACTGGGATAAACGCTGAGATGATGATGATTGGAGTGGTTCAATGATGGAACTCTCTTTACTTACTGTCTTTTAAGGTATTCGCTATGAAAAAACTTTTTTACAAAAAAAAAGTCTTCGAAAAAACGCTAAAAAGTGAAAAATAACTAATTTTTGAAGTCGGTGTCAAAAACGATGAATACTTATAGAAAAACCAAAGAAATGCAGATACTAAAATATACATTTTGTGGAATTCAGCCAACTAATACAGTTGAGGCATTTGTCAACACAATTTTGCGTATTTTAACTATTCTTTAAATCGATATATGAATATGGGCCACTGGGTCACCGATGACCTTAAGGACACTTTAGATATTGAAAGGGAGCGCAGGGCGCTGTCTGTCCGATGCAATATGTTAGCTCGCAAGTTTGCACGGTGTGCATTGTTGTCAAGGTTGTGCTGTTTAAAGTGTTCTGTCAGTCCTTCTACGCGTGCATTCTGTGGGTTAACTATACGCAGCGGACATACAGCGATCTGCGCATCCAATATATTATCGCGTTCCGAGTGCTGATGAGACTGCCGCGTTACTGCAGCGCCTCCGCGATGTTCGCGGCTGCTGAGAGTTGAGAGCGATAGCTTTGCGGCAATAATGCGCAAACGTTGCGCTTCAATCCTGCGCCGCACGCGTGGTAGTCCCAACACCATCCTAGCCACACTGGTGGACCGGTGGGATTCCCCGATGTTGGCACGGTGGATACGGCTGTACGCTGTTAAATAACAACCGCACAAATAAAATCCAACGCAAATTAAGGCTGTCACAGAAATGATTAATATTTCTGTTTGATGGTGAGAGGTACACAGCCACAACAGCATATTCATTTTCCGATTGCAAAACAAGGCAGTTGGCGTCTAAGATGAATGGTTTTATTTACACGGTGTTTAATTTCAGATTTGATATATATAATGACGCCGTCATTTTGATTATGATAGTCCGATGTGTAGGTATGACGTGTAGCCAACGATCCTATGTACAGTTGTACATTTACTCAGCCAACATTCTGAGAGTACAAGTATGTCACATTGTATGCATATTATTTGCAGTAAAACAATAAGGTGATCATAATTACAAGCCACGCTACGGATATTACTGTGTAAGTAATACAGTTAAGGATGTCCGAGATAAATCAATTTAAAGGTTATAATACAAGGTTTTCGGGAGAGCAGATCATAGATTCAGACACCAAAGCCGAATCAATATTGGTTGAAATTTTATATAATCTAGCATTTTTAGGTGAAGATTTTAAAATGTGTAGGTAATTGTGTATACATATAATATTGATGCAAAAGATCACTTCTAATGAGAGGGCTACTTGTAAAAAGGATGTTAGAACTTTATAGACAGTTGGTAAACAATTGATCGGCCTAGTTCCGCGGTGCTACCTGATTTATGGAGCAGGTGGGTAATTCCAGTTGTTAAGAACTGGGGTAGCGAACCAGACTCTAAGGGCGGGCGTATTGTCGTGGTGAAGCAGTAACCCGCGGAGCCCAATGTTTGGTCGCTTGTTGCTCACAACAGAGAAAACTTCTTTCTGTCCAGCATTTGGTAGCGCTTAAATTAATTATACCACCTATACACGGTTGCCTTCATCCATGAATGCCACTTGATGTCTATCGTACGATTCGACTGGTTTCAGGTGACATTTGAAATAGTAAAAATCATAGCGCGAAATCTCGACGCAAATCCATTTTACAAAGAGACACTGTAATTTTTATTAGCTCGCAAAAAATGTGGAGGGATGTTTTGAATTTGGAACGTACCTATTATTAGTTACTAGCGGCCGCCGCCAGCCACTTTGTTCGCGTGGCGTTAGTTATGCTCGGCTCCTATTGGTCGCAGCGCAGTGTGATATTATATATCCAGCCTTCCTGGATTAATGGGCTATCAAACGCAGAGTTTTTTTTTTTTTTTATCGGAACAGTTTCTGAGATTAGGGCGTTGGTATAGATAAATAATCATATTTTTTTAAATAAATTATAACTGGCGAGTTTCTCATATATAAAAACTTATTGTCGCAATATTTTCTGAGTGATCTGGTACAGGCATTATTATAATTTCAAGTATGGAATACGTATTATCATCAATCACTACATAGTATAAAAGAAAGTATCTTTTTTTAATAGATAGAGTGATTAAAGAGGAAAATTTGTATGGATAATAATATCCATTAAATAGTGGAAAAATACTGTTATTTTTGAGGTTTCTAATATGATATCGTAAATAATTACTTATTTCCGCGTTTGCAGTGAAACGCAGGCTGAAGCTGAACCCTACGAGATTTATCAAAATGGTGTACCTACTTAATACTCTACACATTAAAAAGTTCTACAAAAGTCCGCGATGGTATAATTATGTATATCTCTTATGGATATTCCACAATAACATATTTGTGTCTCTTACTTTTTACGACAAATATTGGCTAATTTTCGAAGCGATTTTAACCAATACAGCATTAATCTTTATGCAATTTAATACCTCAAATACATTGTTGATTTAATATAGATCTATATCGCCCTTTACAGCATATGATTTAAATGAATATTTTCGAAGATACTACGGATTTAAAAATTGCGAGGCGTCGGGTTTGCGGCAGTACCGACAGACCTGGGCGGCGGCGACGGGCAGCTATCGTATGTTTTAAACAATACAACGTTCAATTAGAGTATTTATCAGCATTGCACCCGTGCGAAGCCGGGGCTGGTCGCTAGTAATATATGTATCAAAAATTTAACCTATTATGAAATTAGCTTACATGTGTGTCATATTTCATTCAAATCGGTTAATCATTCTATGCAAATCATAAATATCTAAACATAAATAAACTATTTACATTAGTAGGAAGTAAGATTATTACTTGCATGAAAATCGTCTCTCTATAAAAGGTTGTCAACATCTTCCTTTTAGGTATAAACAAGTCGTTGCCTAGCAAGGGTTTGTTTACCTGTATTCTTTTTCGTATTTGGCTCAAATATAGTTTAGGTATTGCAAGTTTGGAGATACCTTGGTGATCCAATGATCGCTATTTTTTTCCCCTACATAATTTGGAGCAAACAACAATAAAACAAACAACAATTATAAATAAAATTAATAATATATACTTTACTATTGTTTATCTATGACAAAAATCTCATAACATACAGCTTGGCAAAAAAGAGTAGAAAATAATAAGGGCGCCACTGTGCTGTTCGTATGGCAAATCACTATTAATTTAAAATAGTTTTATTATTTATTTGTGTATAATTAGAAACAACTACCTACCTAGTAATCTTTGTTTATTAAGAAACGTCTTTATTTTTTGGCATTTTAATGTTACCAATAGACAAAAAATTTGTTTCGCTTCTAGACTTTTTTGTCAAGCTGCATTACCTTTTAAAATTGTTGTACTTACTTTGCAATGCATGGTTCAGCGAGAAAAACGACGACTGCTCGCTTGCCCACGAGGGACCGGCCCGCGGGACATTGTAGTCAAATGGTCTGAAGATATTGGACACCTGACCGACACCACCGAAGACTCCGGAATTGGGGCCGGTGACAGATGCGGTATTGAAGGCGCTGACAGTACTGGTTTCGGGTCTAGTGATGGCGCCTGCTTCAGCGGTAGCTTCAGCGCTGGTTTTAGCGCCGGCTTTCGGCGTATCTAACTCATTTTCATCATCGGTAACGATTACCAACCGATCATCATCAGAAGAATCTAAACAAGACAAATATAAAAGTAAGACAGAGAAAAACAATACAAAGAAAGTAATTGATCTGAAGTGAGCTGCTTATATTGACAATCCAAGTATCCCATCCGCGTATTTATCTAATACTCGGGATTGCTACTGACAGCCTCCGTGGGGTAGCGGTAGAGAAAGCAGCCGCTGCGCAAGGAGGCGCGGTTTCGATCCCCGCGGAGTTCAATTATTTGTATGCATGAATATGAATATTTGCACTGGTCTGGTCGTGCCTCGGAAAGCATGTTAAGCCATTGGTCTCGGTTGCCATACGAACATCTAATGGCAGTCGTTACGGGTTGTTGGAGTCCTCAAAAGTCCAACAATTGATCTAGCTGCAATGCTTCGATATCGCCTTTGGGTTGTGGAGGTCAGACGGCAGTCGCTTTACGGAAAATATCGAAGTTTAGCCAAAATCAGCAGTTAGACCGGGAAAGCGGACCCCAAACTCCAAAGCTGAAAAAGCTTCGGATGTGACTGGGATTAACGCTGAGATGATGATGATGATGACTCGGGATTGCTACTATTTTTTTTTTAAACAACGATCCTCACTAGAAATTTCTCCTGTATCGGGGTTCGTTTACAAACATATAAACTCACATATACAAACATCCAGACTTGTAGGTCATACAAATATTTGTTCCGTGTACACTGCGCTAACCGTGCAGTCAATAATAATCAATAGGACCGAGACAAAAACAAAATTCTTTGTTTTTTTTTTTTTGAACTCAGCGCATCCAGCCAGATCTATATGATTATCTATAGTGGTGAGGGTTTTGAGCAACTTCGGGCACATACATACAGACAGACATACAAACATACGCACTTTATATTAATGGATAATGGATTGGCAGCTCACTCACGTAAGTTTACGTTTTTTACAGAGTATTACGGGTGTAATATCCGGTCTTGACTAAATGGTTCATGTTCTTGCGCAATAGGCGGGTAAAAAAACGCCCCCGAAGTTTAGCCAAAATCAGCAGTTAGACCGGGAAAGCGGACCCCAAACTCCAAAGCTGAAAAAGCTTCGGATGTGACTGGGATTAACGCTGAGATGATGATGATGATGAGAGTTATAAAATTTCGTTTCATTTTTGTTTAGAGTGAAATACCTACGCAGTCTATAAAAATATTATTTATCATGCAGCATTAGATGTCTTTAGAGCTGTGTAAGATGAACGCATTAGCATTCAGACAAGCCACACAGTCAGTATTTATTTACAATCTCTCCGTGACATTAAACTTAGAACTAAAATAAACAATAATAAGTCATTAAGCTAAGTCAGCCCAGAGTACCAAGTGACAATATAGTATACCGAGCACACTTTTGTCGTTGTCACACTTTGACAGATTCAAGCTCACGGAGAACACGGCGGACATAATATGTATGTAAGCGCGCTTTCTCAAACAATAAGCATTCGAAGCGAGCCCCCTACAAAATAAGCAAGTGGAGCTCGCCCATTCTTAAACAGAGCAAGCAAAGCGTACTCCCCACAAGTCACGAGTAGAAATAACAAGCCCTTTCCTCAAAGAAGAGATCAAAGGGAACCTCATATATGCATTGCGCGCTGTGAAAAGAGAAGAACTAATAAATGTGAAACATTTTAAAAGAGTAAAGGTCATAGCACACTTAAACGACTCTGCTCCAACACCACAGCGAAGGCTACTGCTCGCAGTCCGCCCGGCGACAGCTAGCAGGCGCCCAGCAGTCCACGCGGAGCCTGCTAGCAGACGCCCAGCCGCCCACCCGTCGACCACTATAACTTTTCGCGATTGACACGATTCGTGGTCGGTTTCTATTGAAGCATCTCGTCGTTTTTACAATGTCCCAATTCACAACGCGCTAAAGATCGAGGGAGCGAATTACTTAGTAGACACTGACTGACTGAGCCACAGAGTACTTGGACTGAGCTCCGAGCGGCGACCAGCGGCGACGGTGCGGGCGCAGATGTGGTGACTGCAAGCAGTCTGCTCGCGGATGTCGCGGCGACCGATCAGCAACAACGAGCGGTCAGTGAGGCGTCAACTACCGAGCAGTCCGACGGCGGTAAGCTCGCAGACAGCGCGCTGTCTGCTAATTTATGATGGCATTGTAAAATATATTATATCTAAAGTGCAATATTTAAAGCCCATATTTGTATAATATTATTTTTGCCGGGTGGGAGCAGAGTCGTTTAAGTGTGAAGTATCTTGCCCATTCTTGTTTATAAGTTAAATATAAAAATATATACGGACAAATCACACAGATTGAGCTAGCCCCAAAGTAAGCTCGAGACTTGTGTACTAACTCAACGATACTATATTTATAATAGATACATGTACAATATGTAAAGAAAACCCTGTCCGACCCGTAAGGATAGTAAAGGTTTGGTAAACACATGACCAAATAACATATGAAATTTTACATAATCATCTTATTAACAATACTAGTGAATTTTGAAATAATCTTTTTTTCCCGCGAATTACTTCCAACTTCCCCAAAACTTGGTAATTTTTAAAAAGTGACAACATTATTTTTGACGGAATAATTCTGAACGAATAGCGATGCGACCGCGTGCCGCGTGCCCTGCTCCGCTTCGCCCGCGCCTGTATGGCCAACCGCACACGTTTTAACTTTTTATGTTACCTCTTTTTGCCAAATAATATTTATTTTTTTAGGGGGATTTGTTTTTTAAGTTTAGCCCGTCTTTGTAGGTATTAGTAGAATCAGTTACCAATACCTAACAATACCTTCACGGCTCGGACAGGGTTTTCTTTACATATTGTATAGATAAACACCCAAGACCCACCCCAATCAGGAAAAGATCGTTTTCCTCACGACCTGGCCGGGGATTGAACCCGGGGCCTCCACGTCGCAGGCAGGCGTGTTGACCGCTGCGCCACGCAGGACGACGAAGGACACGGAGGACACGTTAGTTACGTATAAACCTTTTGGACCCATACAAAAGGCACTAGAATAACTCTATCACTAAAATCTCACAATTAAGTTTTAGAGCCATTAAATTCTTATAAGATTTGCTCGGATAAAAATATTAATAAAAGTAATAACAAAAACATTAATTTAAATAATTTTAGGGTTATCGTCAAAGAAAAAAAATTGCTGCAAATGAAGGTTTAAAAAACGTTCTGATATTTTTTTCTTTCAGTATTCTTTCTGTGTGGTTATTCTAGAACTTGACTCTCATTTATGTGAGTGGGTGGACCTGTGGAGTGGACGATAAAAAACTGGTAGAAATGAAAATTCTTGACTCAAAATTCACAATTCATTAATTTCTTTTATTTCTTATATTGTTATTGGATGAAGAAGAAAAACAACATGATAATGTAGGCCAACGTTTAAAAAAGAAAGAAAAAAAAATGTTTCAAAGAATCCAGACTTCATTGGCCAGCACAGAAGTTTTGTACGAATGTGCAAAACGTCGACAGACATACATTCTGAAATTCAATTACATTTTTATTTTGGCTCGGCTCACTGTAGCTACTGTAACGCGCCTCGGAGTTATTAACAAAAAAATCCGGTAACGGTACGGTAAATTGGAGGGTCAGGTGCACGTAGTGCACGGAGACGGCCAAAAGCGAACGGCGGAGACTGACATGCAACAAATCGTTGTATGCCAAGTTCCGCCTTAAGTTTTTTTTCCCGAATGTATGTGCCTATACTAAGTCTATAAAGTTGTGAAATTAATGTTTCTGGAACTAAAAATTTTAAAACTAGTGTAACACTAAATTATAGTACATCGAATGTCATCGGCTGTCGTATATTTGTTTGTAACTCGATATATATTGCATTTATTATTGCTTTTTAAATCTACATATATGGATAAAACATCGAAGAAAAGTATTAAAAATGGGCAAAACAAATAAAAGTGGAGCTCGGGAAATAATTTTGAAAGTATAACGGCGATGTTTGCTAGAACACGAAGCTGGACTTTGATCAAATATGGATGATATTTATGCTTGAACAGTTGCTAAAATAGGTATGCAATCATGTAACTGATTGTTTTTATCTACTAGAAGTTTTAAACATAATTTAAGACTAAAATGAGGATTGTTTAGATTGCGCATTTATAGGTTAGATTGCAAATATAAGTAGACCATATTGTAGTGCGTTGTGATACTTTCGGTGATTTAATTTACCGCTGATTTTAAAAATGAATTATATCATGTTGGGAATTAAAATTAGTGCTATCCATCTTCTGATAGAAAATTTTGAGAGTAAACCCTTTATCAAGATATGTATATGAGTTAGTTATTTGCTTATGTGAAGATACCAGGCTGATGACAGCAGTAGCGAGAAAATATTTGGAATCAGATGATGAAAGCAATTATTATGTTTTGGAATACTTTTCATTGGTAAAAACACGTTAAAACATATATTAATATACAACGTGTAACATAAAGGGTATATACATAAGAAAGGCATGGTATCTTTACATGATATCAAACGATATTGCAAGGGTTTTTTAATCCTATCTCTTTATGTTAGGAAGTTATGAGGAAAAACACCGCCTGTCATAGGCTACTATCATACTAGTCGCACAGAGATATTGAAGACATTTATCGCATGTTGGCAAGTAACGTGACGGGTAACGAGTAGTTATTAACGTATGTAGTGTGCTGCCACGTTTGTTATGATTTGATTTTAAGAAACACACGAAACCGAAAATTTGGTACCAATTTTTTTAGTATTTTATTTTGAGTTGAAACCCTTCCGATATCGTTTGATATCATCTAAAGATGTCATGCCCTTGCCATATACCCTTACCCATATACCCATATACCCTTTTTGTTACACGTTGTATATGTATGCTTTTTTTGTGTTACTCATTTTATTTTAACGCCAGAGACCAAAGATTTGTGTTTTTATTTAAACCAGTTTTGCTTCTAGTACAAAATAATATGCTGGTATCAAAATTTTAAATTTCAGTCACACTAACAGGGTTGCTATATGCACGACTAGAGATGGGCAGAGGGTTTAAACCCAATGGGTGGAAATGGGTTAAAACCGGGTTTTTTGGGTTTAAACGGGTTTAAACCCGAATAAAAACCCAAGAAGCGGGTCTTTATTTATTACTATCACTAATATCTTCGATTGTGGACCTAACACGACTTAGGTACGTCTAGTGTTTTTGGAGTATAAATATCACTAATTGTGGTGCATTTAAGATCACAGCAAGTTTGACCACTTACTTTTCGAACGTGATATTTCAACTGTATTACTTATACAAGTATTTCAACACAGTCCATTCATTGTATGATCAAGCCTATTTTAAAATAATAGTTACAGTAGTTTAAGACGTACACTTTACTGCTGATTTAAGAGACCATCCTATGAATTAACATTCTTCACTACATCTTCCAAGGGTATCCAAAGAAATATACAGTACTCGAAATATAACTTGAACCAAAATGGCGGCCGTTTCAGATTTTGCGTTCCAGTTTTCTCATTAACCATTGCAATTTCGGAAATAAATAAATAAATAAATATATACGGACAAATCACACAGATTGAGCTAGCCCCAAAGTAAGTTCGAGACTTGTGTTATGGGATACTAACTTAACGATACTATATTTTATAATAGATACATATATAGATAAACATCCAAGACCCAGGCCAATCAGGAAAAGATCGTTTCCCATCATGACCTGGCCGGGGATCGAACCCGGGGCCTCCGCGTCGCAGGCAGGCGTGTTGACCGCTGCGCCACGGAGACCGACATATAATAAATATGTCGGTCAAATATGGAAATAGTTATGGAAATAGTTATGTGGTTACGCACAGTCCTGCACGCCGTATTCTGGCATCACATTTCGATTTAAGACCCGAAAATCAGCTGTACTGCGCCGCGTACTGTATAGTGAGGTGGAGGTTATATATGAAGACGTCAGTAGACACATATATACCTCTTAAACCCACTACACTGTTGTCATGGGGGGCTTTTACGCAAAACTGGGCATGCGAAAGGCGGACGAGATGAAAGTGGGGCAATTTAGAGTTGGAAATCGGAATCCCCGAGATCAGATGGACTAACTCGCTAGTGGACTTCATGGAAAAGGAAGGAGTCTTTGTGATGAATTCTTTTTTCAAGAAACCATTGTACCTCAAGTGGAGCTGGATTAGCACCGATGGTGAGACCAAAAACGAGATAGACTTCATAATATCAACGAGAAGGCAAATGTTCATCGATGTCTTCGTGCTCTATGCGGTTTAAACCGGGAGTGATCACCGTATTGTTAGAGGCATCTTGAACCTCAACATTAGGTTCGAACGCTCTCGATTTATGAAGTCTACGCTCCGTCCAGCATCAATCCAGCTCCAAAACTCTAAAAGCTTTCACACCAAACTGCAAAATCGCTTTGAATGCCTCGGTGAATGCGTAGATGTGGACCACTATAACAACAGGTTTGTGGAAACTGCATACGGAAGGGTCCAAGTTCTTCAAAATCTTCCCTTCAAAAAGACAGAAGATCTCCTGTCCCACCCGTCGGCTAATGGAAGAAAGACGGGAGGTGGTCTTAAAATCCCCTGATGACGCTTCGCGTATCAGATGCCTTAACAGACAAATCTCAAAGTCTCTGACTCGCGATATACGCCAATTTAATACAAATTGTATTAAAGAGGCTATCAAGCGGAACACAGGTTCCAAAGTGTTCGCAAGAGATTTGTCTGTTCGACAGAGCCTACTTGCGAAGCTGAAGAATGGGGATGGTAGGATCGTCACTTCCACCCCGAGCTTTTTGGGTGAGATTGAGAAATTCTACGGAGAGTTATACACATCAACACGCGCACCTGTTGTGAGCCTGGCCAATGATCCTAGAGCCAGACTAACCCGACACTACACCAACCATATCTCGGACGTCAGCCTGTACGAGATTAGTATAGCCCTGAAACAGCTCAAGAACGATAAGGCGGCTGGAGATGATGGAATTACGGCTGAGCTTCTGAAAGCGGGTGGCAAACCGGTTCTTAAAGCGCTTCAGAAGCTATTTGATTCCGTCATTTTCAAAGGCGAAACGCCTTCGGCATGGCATATGAGCGTGGTGGTATTATTTTTCAAAAAAGGTGATAATACCTTACTGAAAAACTACAGACCGATATCCCTCCTGAGCCATGTCTATAAGCTGTTTTCTAGGGTCATCACGAATCGTCTCGCTCGCAGGTTTGACGACTTCCAGCCTCCCGAACAAACAGGCTTCCGAAAAAGCTTTAGCACCATTGACCACATACCACATACACAGCCTCCGTGGCGTAGCGGTAGCGGACGCGGCCGCTACGCACGGTGGCGCGGGTTCGATCCCCGCACAGTGCAAGTATTTGTATGCATGAATATGAATATTTGCACTGGCCTGGTCGTGCCTCGGAAAGCACGTTAAGCCGTTGGTCCCGGTTGCCATACGAACATCTAGTGGCAGTCGTTACGGGTTGTTGAAGCCCTCAAAAGTCCAACAATTGGTCTAACTGCAATACTTCGATGTCGCCTTCGGGTTGTGGAGGTCAGACGGCAGTCGCTTCACGGAAAATGTCGAAGTTTAGCCATATCAGCAGTTGGGCTGGTAAAGCGGACCCCAGACTCCAAAACTGAAAGCGCTTCGCATGCGACTGGGATTAACGCTGGGATGACGATGACGACCATAGATCACATACATACGCTGCGGCAAGTTGTACAGAAGTCCGAGGAGTATAACAAACCACTATGCTTAGCGTTTGTGGACTATGAGAAGGCCTTCGATTCTATCGAGACTTGGGCGGTGCTACAGTCTCTCCAGCGGTTCGAAATCGACTCGATACATTGAGGTGATAAAGTGTTTGTACAAAAACACCACTGTGTCAGTCCGCCTCCAGGATCAGGACTCGAAACCGATACAACTGCAGCGTGGATTGAGAAACGGAGATGTCATATCTCCTAAATTGATCACAGCAGGATTGCGGTCAAGCGCTGGTTTATAATTTGTAAAAAAAAAAAAAAAAAAAACTGCAGCGTTGGAAGATGTCTTCAAGCTCCTGGACTGGAAAGGACTTGGCATCAAAATCCACGGTGAGTACATCACTAATCTCTGTTTTGCAGATGATATTGTGGTCATGACGGAGACCCTGGAAGACTTGAGCAAAATGCTCAATAACTTCAGCAGAGCTTCCCAACAAGTGGGTCTAAGGATGAACATGGATAGGACGAAGATCATGTCGAACTCTCATGTCGCACCCACTCTAATTCTAATTGGTTGCTCTGCATTCGAAGTTGTTGACGAGTATATATACCTGAGACAAACAGTCCAACTAGGTAGGTCCAACTTCGAGAAAGAGGTGTCTCATCGAATTCAGCTCGGCTGGGCAGCGTTCAGGAAGCTACGCTACATCTTCTAGTCGTCCAAGATACCACAGCGTCTCAAGACTAAAGTCAGTGTGGATCAGTGTCAGTCACCAGTGTGTGTTGCCAGTGATGACTTACGGAACCGAAACGTGGTCGCTTACAATGGGCTTCATACGAAGGCTCAGAGTCCCACAAAAGGCGATGGAAAGGGCTATACTCGGAGTATCTCTTCGCAATCGAATCAGAAATGAGGAGATCCGCAGAAGAACCAAAGTCACCGACATATCTCTTCGAGTCGCTAAAATTAACTGGCAAAGGGCAGGACACATTCCTCGTAGAACCGATGGCCGATGGGGCAGAAAGGTTCTGGAGTGGCAGCCATGTACCGGAAGACGCAGCATAGGGAGGCCCTAACAAGGTGGACTGATGCCCTGGTGAAGGTGGCGGGAAGCCGATGGATGCGAGCAGTACATAACCGGTCATCGCGGAAAGCCTTGGAGGAGGCCTTTGTCCAGCAGTGGACCTCTATAGGCTGAAGAAGAAGAAGAAGGGTCTCGTATCCAGCTAAGGAAAATTGGAGACCCTTTGAGTTTGTACTTTTGGTTCGCCATAGCTACAGGTACGTGTTCTGAAAAAAAATACTAGCTCTCTATGAGGACTTTTAAAGTTCTTACAGTACCTTGGCAGACAGAGGTGGTAGGCTTATTGGCCCCGATTTCCTTGTTCACAAACTAAATTAAATTTGAAATCAGTGCATCTCTTTCTTTCTATTTCATTAAGAAAAAGACAGAAGATAAAATGTTAGACCTGTCAAATTAGTCCGCGCCTGATGTAAGTCGATGTATTTTTGGACGCCATGTTTAGGTACATTCGCGATTAAACTGTTTATGGAGTATCTTAATTTGACAAGATTACACTAAAATGTTAACTTCTATTCTTTTCTTAATTAAATAGAAAGAAAAAGATGCACTTAGCTTAAAATTAGTTTAGTTTGTGAACAAAAGAATCGGCGCCATTGATGGGTTTTCTTACTTGGTTATTCTTTTGAATGGGAATTTTAAACGCGATATACGATTAGAACAAAAATATAACTACAATGGTCATATTCAAAATTTAAAGCACCGATTATTTGTTTTGTAGGATGTCCACGTCGAGATTCTGTACGTGTTAAGAGTTATTTTTCGGGTGCGCGCATCTACTTCTTTTACTAGAGCTGAGATTTTTACGTTATGAGCAGTGCTTCATTGTGTGAGCGTCTAGTTTCGTGCCTTTGTAGCGGTACCTACAACGCTATATGCGAACAACGTTTCATACTGACGTCACGCGATTCCTGCATCTCGCAAGCAGAGTTCACTGTGCAACTAGCACACAACCCACACTCGCGACATCAACTGGTGGGCAAACTACCCGCCAGACTATACCAGTCTGGTCGGAGGATCCTTCATTTTCTATGGAGGATGGGTGAACTTTACACCCTGTTCTTCATGCCTTCACACCTTCGATAGAGAAAGCTCCAAGCCAACTAACTAAACCTAACCTAAACTGACCACACATCCGTAAGCCTTGTGAGTTAGCGAGTCGCTGATGGTTTCGGTGACACTTTCATACAAGTCAATGCTGAGGCCAGACGAGTGTCTGCCCACAGCGTCAGCTGAACAGCGCCCTTCGTTTTAAGGTATAAAATAAAAGCCAGATAGGTGTCGTGCGTGCATATTATCATCAAGGCAAATAAATGTGCGCAAATGTCTTCGCTTTGTACGCTCAGTAGCATAAAATGCATGAGATGTAAATGTCGCTATAGCCCTTAACCAATTGACTTATTAAGTGATAAAGATTATTTAAATATTTTAATATTTACATAATATTACAACTGAATTAATGAAGAGTAAGGCAGAGGTGCAACTATTGTACAACTACATTTTGGCAGCTAAGTATGTACCTATAAGTCTCAAGTGATAGCGGTCGAGTCGATTACTACGAAGCGGGTACAAATGCAAATTCAGCCCTGGCCGTCGTACAGGCAACTGAAGAAACACGAGTGGGTTGTAGTCAGTAAAAGTCTGACACTCCTTTCGCTCCGCCCAGAGCGGGAGAGGTTATTTGATGATTTCCCATCCCAAACAAAAAAGGGCTGCTCTGCGAAATTCCATATAGAAAACCCATTAAAACTTAGAACTTGGGAATCGAATCCAGGACCAACGAGACTGTTATTCTTCATTTATTTAAAATAAATCTCTATTATATATTTTTTAAACTTAATAATTACACCATTTAGCCTCCTATAACAAAATTATTTAGTTAATAAGTTCCATTTCGCCATCGTAGCATGTTCGAGGGGCGTTGTACAGACGACAACACATCAAGCTACTACAATCTGCAAAATTTGTTTATTAGATCTTCAACTTTATGGCTAAAGCATTAAGACTCAAAGTTGATTAGGAATATCTGACAGTTTCGGGTAGCTTGACCTGCTGTCGTCCTTACTACGTCGAAGCTAGCAAGCGCGGGCGCAAGCCTACGGAGAGGGGTGGGAGGTGCGCCCTGTGCAGTCACATCTTGCCCCGCCCACTGATCGCTAGCAGTGATTTGAGGACATGAATCCTCATACGTATATAACGCTGAAGAGTTTGTTTGAACGCGCTATTCTCAGAAACTACTGGTCCGATTTGAAAAATTCTTTTAGCGTTGGATAGCCCATAATCCAAAAAGCCTTTTTGTTTAGATTTAAGTTTAGGCTATATATCATCACGCTGTGACCAATAGGAGCGGGGCATATAAAAAAAAACACATCGTAACCAACACGGGTGACACCGCAATGCGCGGCTAGAAACGTGAAAGTTAGGATGTAGGTATGTTTGTTACTCTTTACCTTTAAAACTGCTGAAAGGATTTAGATAAAATTTGACACACAGATGTTTCTTCGGATATTCTCACGATATGAAAACTTATACGGGTGAAGTCGCGGGCGCAGCTAGTATTAATTTCTAAAATAATTACTTCAATATATGCGATTATCACGATAAGGTTCGGCCATTTCGGAATTTTCTAAAATGTGATTCGTGATGATACCTACTTACTTAATAGGTAGTGTAGTAGAATATACTTTAAGTAGTTATATCTATTTCTAGTTTACACAATATATTTCCTAGTTGAATTTGTTGGTAAATGTGATGTGATTAAGTACCTACTTAATACATGAAAGCATAAAAAATGTTTTTTGGTTATATTAAAATTTATTAAAATAATTACCTACCTATAACTAACAAATTTAATTTACCAACTAAGTGGATGACGAATACTATCCGCAAGGATATGAAGCAGTTGGGGGCTTTCAGATGACGACGCATACCAGAGGAATAAGTGAAGCCTCAGTAACAGGAAAGCCGATCCCGCGTAAAGGGAAAAGGCAAGGCAAAGAAGAAGATTTATAAATAAACTAGCTTTCCGCCCGCGGCTTCGCCCGCGTGGAGTTCGGTTATATCGCGCTTTTTAGATTTCCCTCGGGAACATCATATTTTTCCGGGATAAAAGGTAGCCTATGTTCTTTCCCATGGTCCAAAGATTGTCTGTGCCAACTTTCATCAAAATCGGTTGAGAGGTTTAAGCGGGAAAGCGTCACAGACAGACAGACAGACAGACAGACAGCGTTACTTTCGCATTTATAATATTAGTATGGAAGTATGGATTTTATTATACTACTAGCTTTCCGCCCGCGGCTTCGCCCGCGTGGAGTTCGGTTATATCGCGCTTTTTAGATTTCCCTCGGGAACATCATATTTTTCCGGGATTAAAGGTAAAATTTCATCAAAATCGGTTGAGAGGTTTAAGCGGGAAAGCGTAACAGACAGACAGACAGACAGACAGAGTTACTTTCGCATTTATAATATTAGTATGGATTATCACCTTTTGAACGTCAAAATTACAAAAAAAAAAAAAACAGTTCGCCACTTCGTAATGCATTTGCATACATTTCGCTGTGAAAAAGAAGTGCAAGACTATAGGCACAATGATCGCTTAGTCCATTAGTCGCTTAGTCGATAACCGCGTGTGCCATGTCTTATCACATTTGAAATCTTTCTCAACTTTCACAAGGTTCTCATTAATTAGTACGGTTATGTCAATGATCAATGCGCTCTGATCGATCCACCTAGGTATGCATAACGGCAAAAATATTATACAACTATTAGGTATATACATTGGTATAGCTACAACATTATTTTTTGTTTATAAATGCGAAACCCGAGGATCTATCGTAAAACTGCGTGTGCGCGCCCGGTATCCACACTGCAACAATTTCTAAACGTAGGTATTGGGAAAAAATATAACACGGTGTAAAAATTACTGGAATCGATTCAATTGCTTATTCTGAACAAACTATATTCAGGTTTCGTTTAAAGAAAAAATACAGTTGTATAGTAGCGCCTTTTCTCTTATTCACGAACTGAATTCGAGTTTAGTGCATTTTTTCTTACTATTTTAGTAAATTAGATAAGTAGGTACTCCATAGACAAATCAGACTTGATTAAAAACTTGACCACTAAAAATACGTCAATAACATTTATCTTCCTTCCTTTTCTTAGTAGAATAGAAAGAAAAGGTGCAATGAATTTAAGTTCGGTTTGTGAAAAAGCCAATCGGCGCTAATGCCTTGTAACTTGAAACAAAGATGTAAGGTACTTATGATATTTCTATTCGCAAGCTCAGTAGCAAAGGCAAGTCGCAATATAAAAAATAATTTTTCAATCATACCTACTGCGACATAACGCTTATGTTCACCTACGATAGGTACATACGGACGACAGCAGGTCAACTTACCCGAAACTATTAAATATTCCCAATCAATAATAAAGAAATCTGACAGATTGCAGTAGCTTGATGTATGTCGTCTGAACTTACGAGGACTACCTATTCAACGTATAACGAACAAGCACTTTTTTTCGAAATACGCCATTTAACTTTTAAGATGAGTTGAAAATTAGATACTTAACTTTACAAATCAGAAGAAAAGAAGGAATTGCAACTAAAACAATTTGTATTTAGTTGTCTATTGTATAGTTTCTCTTAGCGATCTAAATACTTAGATGAAAAGTGCGTAGGTATAGTAATTCTTTTGTATTATTTTTTATGTTGGTGGCCATATCTAACCTTTTGTCTAAGCATCAGACTAATGACGTAATAATGATTAAGAAAAATATGATTCAGACGTTTATATGTATAAAACATTATACCCTTCCCTTGTGTTGAATGAGCGATCTAAAAGTTTATAGGTAAGTATTGTTCGTAATTTACTTTTTTTGTATTCGTGATTCCATGGCCTCTACACTTAGCAGGAATTTTGGTAACCACTAGAGCAATGGGGCAAAAGAACAGAAGAAAACTTTTGTACAGGTAGAAACGAAAGGTACATAGGTATGTCTAGCTACATACTTACTTGTTACGTACTTGTTGCAGGTGTGTAAATGTCCGATCACCTGTATCTGAGATGACCTAAAGAATGTCACTGATACCGCAATATATGTGGTCACGTTCTGAGGTCACTATCTATCTATTCTCTAGTTAAAAGACGTACTGACCATTACACACAAATACAAATGAACTCCCGAAACCCTTAAAGACAATAACCAACTTAATTAATGCCCTTCAAAATACCCACATAAATAAATTATAAATATAACCTAAACTGTTTTAAAAGAATGAGAAGTTTGGTTCAAGTCTAAATCATTGCCGAAATTATTTATAACAACTTAAACATTTAAATTATTTTAGTAAAGTTTAAAACACTTTTTACACAATTCTACAATTGAAATTTTTATTTAAGTGTTCAAATCAAAATGTTTGCAAAGTGACATGCTTTTTATAACACTCGAAAAAAAGTTTGAAGTGAAAAAGTTAAACAACTTTCAAACTTAATTTCCATTAGTTTCAGGGGAATTATCTACAATACTTACCAGACATTTTCTTGGGTGTGGTCCTTAGTTACACGGGAGCTTGAAATCACTGAATCTAGAGCTAGTCTCACGAGTTCAGGTAGTTGTTAGCTAAGAACCGTCCAGTGTGCTGGGTCAAAGGTGAATGTGGAGACGACGGAAGGCCCAGAGCCCGGGAAAATTCCTAGCGCATGCGTGACACGTGTTGCCTGTAGGCAAGGGGCGTATCCTATACTTTGTTTCAGTGTGCGTGACCTGTTCTTCATTTACACGAATTACATAATTTCTGAAGTTACGAAGCCAACTTTATATTTCACACCAAATAGTACATAGTCGTCTTTTGAGATAGAACGACAAATGTACATACGTCTTGACGTACGTACACAAATTTAGAAATGGGAATATAAGCGTACCTACTTGATTACATTACTAACAAATAAATATTCCGTAACTGTGGGTAATTTAATAATTTAAAGGGATGTAATTTTAAATGCATTTAGTCAGCGTCAAAAATATAGGGACGAGAACCATTTTTAAAATGATGTGAATAATATGTTAAACTTCTTCTCCGTGATTTGTAACTATTTACTTCAGCACATAATTTATTATGCTCTTGAATTGTATGTAATTTCGCCTACGTATGGTAACACTATGGTATTTGCTTCAACTTCACTTTTTATTTCCACATAAACCAATCAACCTGCCTAGCGTTTTATCATTTTTTTTGGAGTCTGCTTCCTTGTTAATCGGATGCAATTGATTACCAGTAGTTTACATGGAACGACTAGTTAGCCGTTCCATGTAAACTACTAACTGTGCCCATAATTAAGTAATGAAGGTCAGATAGTCATCTGACCTCCGTGTTTGGACTAGTATAGACTAGTGCTCACGATGAATCGGTCTTCTCGCAGAGTTGCTGGGATTCCCTGGTCTTCTGATGTTCATGCCGGTCTCTTGAAATCTCTGGAGCACTCTTTGGACAGTTTATAAAGATTCACCTACTGTTCTAGCAGTACTCCGCTGACTCCTTCATTCTATTCCATGGTGTTAAATTTTGTCAAAGACATTAAAATATCCTAGATCTCTTTGATTTTTGTACATTATTCAGGAGGTAATGACATGTTGGTGCACAAGATACTGTGACCAGATCAAAAAGCTGTATATAATGACAGCTCGGTTTGAAACAAAAGCTAAAAATATTCTTCTATAAAAAATTCGTAATTTGAAATTTTTCAAAATTCTGAATTTCTTTTTTATAGCTTGTTCAAATGAAACCTTTTATGTAATGAGCGCCACTTATTTGCCTATAACATATTATTTTTACATGTATTGATTGATCTATACCTACAAAACGCTCGCTGCCCATTGTATATTACATCCTCACTATGAATGGATTAATAAAAGTTTATTACGCTTCATTTTCAGTGGTTGTGTGATTTTTGTAGAAGTTTTAAACCTTCTACTAAGTAAAGTTGAGAAGGTAAAGGTTCGAATGTTATCAGATTGAGAAAGGAGTCAGTTCATATTAGAATTCATTTACTTTGAAGCCCTAAATACAGTCCGAGGGGCTGCAGGGAGTCTAATTAAATGTTTTAGGGAGGCATGCATGTAACGCAGTGATCTGCAGTTTTAATATTAACTGATACTGCAAAGGACAGAATAATATGGAGTTCTAACAAATTGTGGATTTTTTTACCCACAACAAGAAATACATAACCATTTAGTTTTGAAGAACTGGTCCGTGAATAGTAACTGTTACGGCCAACAAGCAAGTTTAAGCGCCTAATGGCTTCTATTTGTTCTATATATATATTATAAACTAGCGCTTGACCGCAATCCTGCCTGATGGTAAGCAGTGAGGCAATCGTTGATGGTAAAGCGCACTAGTTTATTAAGAGCTTATTCACTCTAGCCTTAAAGACACTCAAATTGTAGTCCGACGGAAACACCGCCGCTGGCAAATTGTTCCAGTCCCTCGATGTACGCGGTATAAAGGAGGAGGCGAAACGCTTCGTCCGGATCGTAGTGGTGTTAACAACGTAAGGATGGAAATCAGCCGTACGACGGGTCGTCCGCTGGTGGAACGGAGATGGGGGAATTTTAATCATGCAATTTCCTCGCACACTCCCCGAAATGCATCCTATAGAACACCGAAAGGCTGGCTACTCTACGCCTGTGCTCTAGGCTTTGGAGACCACTCGAGTTAGATCAGGGTCACCAATCAGCCTCTTTGCACGTCTCTCCACTGAATCCAAAGTGGCTAGGTGACACTTGGCAGCACCAGCCCAAATGTGGCTGCAGTACTCCACAGACGAACGGATCTGTGCTTTGTAAGTATAACATTAGAAGCTGCCCAGGTGTGAAGTACTGCCGGACCTTTGCGATAACGCCAAGTTTCCTGGCAGCCACCCGGGCCTTGGACTCAATGAACCGCCCAAAGTTAAGGATCGAGGAAATTTCAACTCCCAAAAGCTTAAGGCGGTCGGAACACTCCAAAGACACATTTCGAAAAGTAGGAGCCAAGGTGAACGGGCTCCTTTTGGCGGTGAAAAGACACGCCTGTGTTTTGGCGGCATTGAATGCTACAAGATTGGCATTGCCCCATTCGGAGACTGCCTGCAGTGCAACACTCGTTCGCTCAACCATGGCCTCTCTTTCGCACTGGATTGATTCCCTACTAGCCCGAGCATCCGGCAGGTATCTCTCTATAACTGTGCTCTCATCTGCATACCCATAGATACCGGGCATCAGCAGATCGTTAATATGCAGCAGGAACAGAGTTGCAGAGAGAACAGACCCCTGAGGAACACCGGCATTAGTTGACATCGGCTCAGAAGAGCATCCGTCGACAACAACTCGGAGGGACCGTTCAGTCAGGAAGTCTTTTACCCAGCCAGTCCGGCTAGGGGAAATGCCGTACGCTGGAAGCTTACTCAAAAGGCCAGCGTACCATACCCGGTCGAAGGCCTTCGAGACATCAAGAGAGACAGCAATCCCTTCCCCATTCTTCTCGAGGGCCTCGCCCCACAAGTGAGTGGCATACACTAGTAGGTCCCCAGTTGACCGATTGCGGCGAAACCCGTACTGTCGGTCACTGAGGAGATCGTTACCTTCCAGGTATGCCAAGAGGCGCGAGTTCAATACACGCCCCATAATTTTGCAAAGTATGGAGGTGATCGAAATCGGCCGATAGTTGGCAGGATCGGCACGACTACCCTTCTTGGGCACGGGCTGCACGTTAGCAAGCTTCCAGGACTTGGGCACTATACCAGTCCTAAATGAGAGGCGATACAAGCGCGTCAATACAGGAGACAACTCGGGCGCACATGCTTTAAGAACAATCGCTGGTCTACCATCCGGACCACTAGCCTTATTCACGTCCAGACGACACAGTACTCTCAGAACGATGGGGCCACCCTGGGATTTTTCGCAGTTGGCGGGGCAGCCTTTCGTATGTGGCTGGCACAATACTTGGGCCCCCAACTACCTGCGGTCGGCCAGCGGAGAACCGTGCTTCGGATCCCGCTACCCTCCACGAACAAACTCCCGACACAACACCATTTGGCGCATCGTACCCGGCACACATCGCAACACAACCGCTTTTTTTTTCTTTTTTTTTTTTAAATATTATAAACCAGCGCTTGACCGCAATCCTGCCTGATGGTAAGCAGTGACGCAATCGTTGATGGTAAAGCGCACTAGTTTATTAAGAGCCTATTCACTCTAGTCTTGAAGACACTCAAATTGTAGTCCGACGGAAACACCGCCGCGGGCAAATTGTTCCAGTCCCTCGATGTACGCGGTATAAAGGAGGAGGCGAAGCGCTTTGTCCGGATCGTAGTGGTGTTAACAACGTAAGGGTGGAAACCAGCCGTACGACGGGTCGTCCGCTGGTGGAACGGAGATGGGGGAATTAAATCATGCAATTCCCTCGCACACCCCCCGAAATGCATCCTATAGAACACCGAAAGGCTGGCTACTCTACGCCTGTGCTCTAGGCTTTGGAGACTAACTCGAGCTAGATCAGTGTCACCAATCAGCCTCTTTGCACGTCTCTCCACTGAATCCAAAGTGGCCAGGTGACACTTGGCAGCACCAGCCCAAATGTGGCTGCGGTACTCCACACACGAACGGACCTGTGCTTTGTATAACATTAGAAGCTGCCCAGGTGTGAAGTACTGCCGGACCTTTGCGATAACGCCAAGTTTCCTGGCAGCCACCCTGGCCTTGGACTCAATGAACTGCCCAAAGTTAAGGTTCGAGGAAATCTCAACTCCCAAGAGCTGAAGGCGGTCGGAACACTCCAAGGACACATTCCGAAAAGTAGGGGCCAAGGTGAACGGGCTCCTTTTGGCGGTGAAAAGACGCCTGTGTTTTGGCGGCATTGAATGCTACAAGATTGGCATTGCCCCATTCGGAGACTGCCTGCAGTGCAACACTCGTTCGCTCAACCATGGCCTCTCTTTCGGACCGGATTGATTCCTTACTAGCCCGAGCATCCGGCAGGTATCTCTCTACAACTGTGCTGTCATCTGCATACCCATAGATACCAGGCATCAGCAGATCGTTAATATGCAGCAGAAACAGAGTTGCAGAGAGAACAGACCCCTGAGGAACACCAGCATTAGTTGACATGGGCTCAGAAGAGCATCCGTCGACAACAACTCGGAGGGACCGTTCAGTCAGGAAGTCTTTTACCCAGCCAGTCAGGCTAGGGGAAATGCCGTACGCTGGAAGCTTACTCAAAAGGCCAGCGTGCTATACCCGGTCGAAGGCCTTCGAGACATCAAGGGAGACAGCAATCGCTTCCCCATTCTTCTCGAGGGCCTCGCCCCACAAGTGAGTGGCATACACTAGTAGGTCCCCAGTTGACCGATTGCGGCGAAACCCGCACTGTCGGTCACTGAGGAGATCGTTACCCTCCAGGTATGCCAGGAGGCGCGAGTTCAATACACGCTCCATAATTTTGCAAAGTATGGAGGTGATCGAAATCGGCCGATAGTTGGCAGGATCGGCACGACTACCTTTTTTGGGCACGGGCTGCACGTTAGCAAGCTTCCAGGACTTGGGCACTATACCAGTCCTAAATGAGAGGCGATACAAGCGCGTCAATACAGGAGACAACTCGGGCGCACATGCTTTAAGAACAATCGCTGGTATACCATCCGGACTACTAGCCTTATTCACGTCCAGACGACACAGTACTCTCAGAACCTTCTTGTTTCTAATGCGAACCTCAGGCATTGAAGCTCCGCAATGAGGTAAATTAGGTGGAGTAGCACTGCCAGTATCAAGACGCGAATTATGGGCAAAGAGAGAAGCAAAGAGACCTGCTTTCTCTCTTGCCCTATGAGCCAGTGTTCCATCAGGCCTGACCAGCGGAGGCAGTGAGGGCCGACAGAAGTTCGCCTCAACCGATTTGGCAAGGGACCAAAAAGATCTGCTACCGGATGGCTGCGCAGATAACTTGTTGCCAATATGGGTAATGCGGTCGAAGCGAGCCTTCTTGAGCGCCTTCTTGTAGGACTTGGCAGCACGGTTAAAGGCTCTCTTCTTTGAGCTTAGATCCGGAGCTCCGCGGTCACGAGTGTCAACCCAGGCGAGAAATGCCGTGTGCTTACGCTGTTCAGCTTGGACACAATCGGCATTGAACCATGGGCGAGCCGAGCCACCGACGAGCACGTCATTGAATGGGATAAAATACTCCATAGCTTGACGCACCACATCGGTTATAGCGTCCGCACAGCTCGAAGGATTGTCAGAAGAGAAGCATACCTGCTGCCAAGGATAAGACGCAAAGAAGTGGCGCATCTCATCCCAATCCGCTGACCTGTATCGCCAAATTCGCCGTTCACCACGAGAGTCGTGATCTGGTGGGGAGAAGGACGATACAGACTTCACCAGACAGTGGTCTGAAGTTCCCAACGGTGAGGAAACTGTTACAACACATCTGTCCGGATCAGTGGTCAGCAGAAGGTCCAAACAGTTGGCAGTATGGCCAGCTACATCAGGCACCCTAGTCGCTTGCTCTACCAGCTGGAAAAGGCCCATAGAAAGCGCGAAGTTTCGCGCTTCTCTCCCAGCGTGGTCGGTCCTCTGGTATGGGAAGAGCCAGTCCTGGTGGCAGGCGTTGAAGTCCCCCAGAGCGACGAACTGAGCGTCAGGGTGCCGATGCAGCGCATTGTCAGCAGCCTCACTGAGGTGGTCAAATAAACGAGTTGTCTCCTGATCACCGCTGTGCGATCGGTAGATACAGGTGTAAACAATTTTGTCCAGACCAGTGTCCACCAACAGCCATAGGGACGAGAAGTGAGGGTCTTCGAGGTGACGGAGGCGCCGGCAACAGATGTCATTGCGGACATACACACAGACCCCGGCACGCTGCAGGAAATGATGCTCCAAAGAGTATCCCGGGTAGCCGAGGTACGCCGCGTCAGTCGGACATCTGATCTGGGTCTCCGTCAAGAAAAGTAGGTGGGGCTTTTCAGTCTCAAGGTGGTAATGGACTGCATCGATATTGGAGTGCAAACCTCGGATGTTTGAGAGGTGCACTATGAACGAGAGGACGTGCGCCCGCTGTGCACACCTACTTTTCCTTTTGTAACTTTTCATATTAAGTTTATATACTGAGTGAATAGGAAGGAAGACGGCAGTTGAGTGAGGTGATGCAATGATAAACCCAACAATACGACCAGCGATGCTGGGCCAGAGGGAGATTGTTCTGGAGACTGCGGGGACGCCCGAACCCCCCCAGGGATTGCCATCGGGTCCTCTCGTCCGGTCGCCAACCGGCACGATGGGGCCACCCTGGGATTTTTCGCAGTTGGCGGGGCAGCCTTTCGTATGTGGCTGGCACACTACTTGGGCCCCCCAACTACCTGCGGTCGGCCAGCGGAGAACCGTGCTTCGGATCCCGCTACCCTCCACGAACAAACTCCCGACACAACACCATCTGGCGCATCGCACCCGGCACACATCGCAACACAACTGCTCAGACCCGTCCTCCGAACGGTTTCACCAGACATCATGCCGGAACACGACGAATCGCATGGCGGCATGACTTTGTCTGGTGGGTGGTAACTTACGCCGGCGGCTGATGTTGTGGCCTACCACCGAGAGAATTAACAATCATGCAGATCGCGACATGTATCAACCGCGACGACATCAATGCGTAATGAGCGACAGATGAGTTAACATCACATTTATTATATTTTCTCGAATATAAACCCAAAGTTGAAGGATCTGGAGTCTCATTTTCTAAGTCCTCATTGAAGACCTGCGCATTCATTTGGTGATCCCGACGTGATCAACTTCGACTTGGTAGGGATTCGCCAAACGGCTGTCACGAAATTCAAACTGAACCTCTAAACGGACATATCCTTCAGGATTTGCCAGTACCTATCCAGCTGCAGCAACTAATTCCGAGGGAAGCGCATCCAACCTTTCTATTTAATTACTTTTCTACTTCGATTTGCATAAGAAAAATTAATTAAAAAAAAAAAAGATTAAATTTTTTTTAAGTAAAATTTATTAAAAATACGGTATACATTCCATATTTACAATAAAAAAAACCGCTTTGATACCTAATAAAATAATGCATGACTAAATTTCTAAGTCTATTGAATGCGGAACATCACTATTGTAGCGGGTCACCCTTTTTCGTATCAGTGACAGTTGCCCTTGTCATTTTTCTGACTCGAATTAAAAATCCAAGTAAGGTTCTTAGTTTTTTACTAACCCATGTGTTTGTCCATGCAGCTATACTAACACCTACCACGAATGGAAAAGTTCGACGGCCTGCCTCTGTTTGCTGCCGTCACCACGTGACACTGGCAGAATAGTCGAAACCGGCTCAGTTGCCAAAGAGGAAAAAAAAAAAAAAGGTTCTCAGTTATTTTAAGTATAAACTACACTATTTGATTTAAATTATCTAACATCCCTTTTCATAATATGATGAGAGTGATTTTTCACTGGTATACATAAAGATAGTGTTATCTAAATTCGTTCATTGTTAAACCCGTGCTTTCCAGCTAGCCGACACAGTGCACCTTCGTGTTGACATCCTTACAGCGGCGGACGTCGGGCTACCTGCCTGCGAAACTGGTCATTGGTGATCTTCATCCTTCTTCACGTCGCTCGCCGGCTAATTACGTATGTGATTCAATGTTTTTTTTTATTTACGGTATTTAAAAATTAAGAAAGAAAATACCTTTAATTGCTGTAAACATGACGTAAAAGTGTACAAAAACAATTGAGTGATGACATGCGTCACATCCACGCAAAACGGCTATCGCTCAGCATTATGCTGCGACCCTATGCAAAACTGAGTCCAGCGCTGGTTTATTTATTACATTACTACCTGTTTGGTAATGATATCAAACTTATATCTTATGTATAAAATTCTCGTGTCACAGTTTTCGTTCCCATACTCCTCCGAAACGGCTTGACCGATTGTCATGAAATTTCGTATATACATTCGCTAGGCATGAGAATAGGTTTTTATCTACTTTTTATGTCAATACTATTTATGCAGGTGAAACCGCGGGGCGCAGCTAGTCACAGTATAAAAATCAAGACTGCTTATATCACAGTATCTTATATCGTAGGTAATAACTTTCCACCGAGAAAATTAGTGAACTAAAGGAATTTATCAAACAAAGGGGAGATATAACTTGTTTAACATTGTTCGAAAAATATTTAGCGCCTTTAGTGGAGTGTAGAAACAAATGCAGTACAATTGAATAAGTTACATTTGCGATCGAGTTAGATACGCGATCTATCGTGTGAATCGTGTCATCACCATCATCACCATTTCAGCCGAAAGGCTACTGCTACTGCTGGACATAGGCCTCCCCTAAGGATCTCCACGGCGGAAACATCGCCCTGAGGACAAGGTGGAGCATACGGTTGAGGTCTCCCGGCTTGGGTAGAGCACCACCGTGTCCTTGTAGCGCCGATCGGCGGGAATCTCTCACGTCCGACCCTGGTCCAGGCCATGATCCGGAGCGAGAATGCTTGGCAGGCCGTCACCTCCTTCTGCGAAGCAGTAATGCTGGCAAAGGAGTAGGCGGAGCGTGTGAGACAGCGGGAATCACAGCGGCGCCCTCACGCTACTAGCCGCCGCAAGAGACGCCCTGGTCGGGAGACGACATCGAACTCCTAGCACTGTACTCCTAGGTAACGTAGGCGCGGGCCTGCGGGCGGTGGCCAGTGGACAGCTCGCCGCCCGGTAAGGACCAGGCCCGAGTCGACGGCGCGTTGTGTTTCACGCGCGCCTCAAAGAGATGTCAGCACATTGTGACGGGGTCCATGAAGAAAGATGCCTCCTGGGTCAGGGTTGCGGATTGGTTAAAAACGAAACCCTGGGCCTGGCCGTCGCACAGGCAAGTGAAGAAACATGGGTGGGTGGTGTTAATGTTAGTGACCGTGAATCGTGTCACTTTGAGGAAATTCAATCGCGGATTGAAATGTTAGATGAAGATTCCTCTAAACAAATGCTAGAACGTGAATCAACTGAGAACTCATATTTTTATTTACTAGCTAAGACTCAATCGTTAATTGAATTTCTTGAAAATGCAAGCAAATTGGAAAATTCATCTCATGCAAGTCTCAAGATTACTCATTTGAAAATACCTCCAATAAAAAATCCTTCATTCAAGGGTGATGCGAATTTAATAAATGGCTGTCATTAACACCGTTGCTTATAGTTAACTAGTGATTAGCAAGTATTTAACTATACACTAGTACTAGAGCACTAGTGCACTAGCGACAGTGGCGCCGATTCTGTTGTTCACAAACTAAACTAATTTTAAGTTATGTGCATCTTATTCTTTCCATTTCGTTATGAAAAGGATAGAAGATAACATTTAAGTTTAATCCTGTCAAATTAAGATACTCCATAGACAGTTTAGACGCGATTATAATCATGGCGACTAAAAATACGCCAGCTTACGTCAGGAGCGCACTAATTTTACAGGTTTAAATTGAAATTTTATCTTCTGTCCTTTTAACTTTAACTTAAATTTAATTTAGTTTGTGGTCAAGGGAATCGCGGCCGGTATCAAAATTAGATGTAGGATTTCCGGTCAGATTAGGATAAGAAACCCTTATTTATTGGTAGGGAGATATCAGAATTATGCCCAAAGAAAAGAAAAATTACGAAAAGGAATATGACGAACTATCGACATATTTACGGGAGGTATTCCACTTAAAGCACCGATTAGGAGTGCAGCATTCATTTATTTTTAATTATTCTTTTCATTGGGCTGAACAGTTACCGCGAAAATTATGCAACATCTTAGCAACCCTACGCGCTGTTAGTGTTATTTGTAACACTGTATTTAGTAAGGTTTCAGAGAGAAAATCCCCATTTATGTAATAAGTGGAGAGGGGTAAACCACCCCGGCAGAAAATATTAGCTGAGTAGCCACCCCTCAGGTTATTAGGTGTTTGTGGGCGTGTGTGGTTTAATAACATGTTCCGTGGTTATTTGCAAAGCAAATAATATATTTGCTGTTTACTAAAATCGTTTCTGTTTACATTTTATTAACCTCCATAGCCACTTAAGGAGCGTTAAAAGCAATTATAATATTCGACAGGAGTCAGGACATACGTTAAAATCCATAAAAATAAGTGTTTTACGTATTCTAGAAAATACTTAATACACAGCCTGCACAAGTATAAAAACTAATTGAAGCCTTTCCTTTTGGTGTGCGTTCAATCTTCCGAATGATGGTCTAGACCAGCGATCGGCAACCTTTTGGACGTTACGGGCCACAAGGCGATAAAATGAGGTACTTAGAGGCGGGCCGCGCGTTTACTTTTGATAACAGGTCTATCAATTAATATCCTTTATTGCACAGAGAATAATACTGTGCGGACACACATACTTTTCAAATGAGTGAAAAGAACTCTCAAACTACTTAACTACTAAGTGATAATAAAATCCACAAAAACTTTTTTTGCGTTATGTATGGTTTTTGCATTACGATTTACGATGGTAAGCAGTGACGCAATCGTTGATGGTAAAGCGCACTAGTTTATTAAGAGCCTATTCACTCTAGCCTTGAAGACACTCAAATTGTAGTCCGACGGAAACACCGCCGCTGGCAAATTGTTACAGTCCCTCGATGTACGCGGTATAAAGGAGGAGGCGAAACGCTTCGTCCGGATCGTAGTGGTGTTAACAACGTAAGGGTGGAAACTAGCCGTACGACGGGTCGTCCGATGGTAATATATTTCGGTACAAAGTTTTATACGATTTATTTATTTTCGTGTGCTAGGTAAAAAAAATTCTGTCAGAATTGTCAGAAATAACAGCCCGTGTAAAAAATTAAAGCTCTGAGGGAAATTATGAATGAATATAACTTTTTTATGAAAAAAATCTGGCCAATTCTCAATAACATTATTTTTATTCAGACCGCATTCAGCATGTCTTTTTCATTCGTGGAATAAACCACGACCAAGAAAGGTCTGTATACTTATTAAAAAATCGGAGGCATTCCACGAAGCGCAGCCAAACGAAGCGCAGCTAGAGGAAGCGCATCTAACGTATTCCACTAAGCACACCCGTAGCTGGGCTTCAAATAATAATATTAAAATTATTAATTTTCTATTCCACGAAGCGCACCTATGAAATATCACTCGCATAGTGCGGGGACAATGAAATAAAATATCGATAGAAGAAAATATTTATTATTTAAAAGACGAACTTAAATTTCTAACATCATTCAGTTTCGTTATAATAATGTGTGGTGTATGTGTGTGTGTGTGTGTGTGTGTGTGTGTTATTTGTGTGTGTGTGTGTGTTATTTGTGTGTGTGTGTGTGTGTGTGTGTGTGTGGTCATATTGACATTCTTACTATTTAAAATCACAGATTGTTTCACCATTCTCTATCTATAATAAATAATCATTATTTCAAAAAAAATAAATTTTTTTATTGTTTGTCAAAAATTGCAATAATTATTCTGAAATTAGAGTAAAAATGCCTAATTCAAAGCATCAAAAACACGCTGAAATCAAAAATAAAATAATCGAAAACACAGTGAACGATTATAAAAATGGCTCAATTTCAGTTGGACATTGTCTAGAGAAATTAAGATTCTGATTAATAATAATTTATTTAATTAATAAGTATAGATACTAAATTGTCCATTTCTTCAAGATTATTTAAGAATCGAAAAAAATATTGTGATTTGTGATTTAACAATCTGTGATTCTACATAAAACTATGATATTTTTATTATTATTTAAAAGCTAAGGAAATCAACATAGATCTCATCTCTATAGGAAACTATATTTACAATGTTTATAGGTATTTGTCAGTTTTTATTGTAATTATGAAACAATCTGTGATTTTTTATGTTAAGTTGTAATGTTATAAGAAAACTTCAACATTAATCTCTATGTAAAAGAATATTTACAATGTTTTTTTTTATATTTCTCCAAGTTTATATTGTAATTATAAAACAAACTGTGATTTTTAATGTTAAAGTAGAGTATTTTTATTATTCATTAATAGGTAGTTCTAAGAAATTTTCAACATAGATCTCTATGTAAAACAATATTTAAAATGTTTTTTATATTTTTCCAAGTTTTTATTGAAATTAGTAAACAATCTGTGATTTTTTTTATGTTAAAGTAGAGTATTTTTATTATTCATTAATAGGTAGTTTTAAGAAATTTTCAACATAGATCTCTATGTAAAACAATATTTAAAATGTTTTTGATATTTTTCCAACTTTTTATTGAAATTAGGAAACAATCTGTGATTTTAAATAGTAAGAATGTCAATATGACCACACACACACACACACACACACAAATAACACACACACACACACAAATAACACACACACACACACACACACACATACACCACACATTATTATAACGAAACTGAATGATGTTAGAAATTTAAGTTCGTCTTTTAAATAATAAATATTTTCTTCTATCGATATTTTATTTCATTGTCCTTGCACTATGCGAGTGATATTTCATAGGTGCGCTTCGTGGAATAGAAAATTAATAATTTTAATATTATTATTTGAAGCCCAGCTACGGGTGTGCTTAGTGGAATACGTTAGATGCGCTTCCTCTAGCTGCGCTTCGTTTGGCTGCGCTTCGTGGAATGCCTCAAAAATCGGCCCTATCAAATTTTGAGGCAGCGCCAAATGATGTTGCATTTGGTGGCAGTTATTTAATTCAATGTCAAAGACTACTGCCGTGTACGTTTTAGGTACAGACGAGAGTACATCGAGCTACTACAATCTGTCAAATATCTTTATTAGATTTTCAAATTTATCGCTTAAGGATTAAGGTTCAAGGTTGATCGGGAATATTTGACAGTTTCGGGTAGTTAGACCTGCTGCCGTCCGTACGTTGATTTGTTGGTTGTAGGTTAGCAGGTAGAACATACCTACTGATTTATTCTAGAAGGAAGCAGTTTGCATATTTTGGTAATAGTATGTATGTGTATACTTATGCTGGGTGTCAGGTGTGCTTATTTAAGTATTTATTTAAATAGTATTAAAAGTACGTTTTCATTATAGTGTTTTCAATTAAAGCACCTGCTACTAATCTCATCACCGCCTATGGTTGACTGGTAGAGAATGCCTAAGGCATTAAGTCCGCCTCTGTACATTTTTTTTGTGCGAAAGAATATATAAATAAATAAAGTGCGATTGTAGTTCATGAATACCTAATACCTAGCATTGATCCACCTGCTTATCTAGCATGAACACTTGACAGATGATATCTATTTTAAACGCCGGACCCTGTTTGGCCCATTGTGCGTTTGATCCGAATACCTACATACGACTGTTTACATTTACCTTCTCTAAAAAAAACAACTTGTTTTTTTCTTTTCGATTCTAACATCGCACCGACGTCTATTTTAGTTAAAGCATTAAGGGCTGTTATTTAGGGCGGTTAGTTTCACATGCAATTGAGGTACCTACCTGTACCTATATGTAGAACATGACGCTGCTATCGTCAAACTAAAAAGTACTGTTTGAAATTATAATTATAAAATTGTGACGCTCAAGATCAAACGCTAACGAGTACGAAAGCCTAATTACCTAAGTCAATTTTATACTATTTCGTAGTACCTACGTATGTTACGTTAAACAGCCATTTGAAACCACCGGCCCCTAATGGTACTTAATGATATTTTTAACTTTCCATTGTTCAAAATCAAAAGTCATTTATTCAAACTAGGCCGAGAATCAGCACTTTTTGAACGTCAATATTAAAAGTTATATTTAATTTTTTCGCATTTATAATATTAGTATGGATAATGGCGGCTATCGCAAACGGTCGTGTCTCCCAATTTTGTCTCCACACTTACATATTATTAAGACATTGTTGGAGTTTTCCGCGCATTTATTTTTAAAAGAGATGTTTCATTTTGGGCCACAACTATGTACGCTATATAGATAAAAAGGACAAAATTGAAGATTTTCATAAAAAAATACTACTAAATTAATTTAAATAAAAATACAAGTATATATAATTAATTATTTGAAACGATTTTTAGTGAGATAACCCTTTATTATGGTAGCCATGACATTTTTTATGACGTTTGATTGGCGATTTTGACAGTTCTATTTTCCCGTTGTGTTCGTGTCGAGTGTTGATTTAAGTTGCTTGTGTTTAGTTAATGGGCCGTATGTTCGGAATTCATGTTTTGTTTTTTTTCACATTGAGATACTATACGTCTATGATGACACCTGTATCAAATGTCACTGTCAAAATCTTATTTCGCTTATTTCTGAACCATACCACCATATTTATTAGTAGTTGTGTTGCACTCCTTGGCCGAGTTAAATTGAATCTGTATAAAAATTAAGCCAAAATATAGGAAATTAACATTAAAAACAGTTACCTATAGCGTAACTATACCTAGCATTAAGTGTACAATGTGCTGGCCCAGGCTCCATACATTTCTGAAACATCTCCTTTAATTTCAGAACGACAAGTACCTAAGTAATAAGCTTAATATTGAATGTGTCAGCTACAAAACCGCTTATAAACTTTTTAATCATTCATATATTTTTTAATGCTAGGGACGATATGTAAGTAGGTAGATACTAAATTGTTATGCTGAGTGGTTCCATTTTAGGAGACTGGGAGTTTACCTGGAAACTGGAAATACATTATGAACTATATTTGTTTAAGTATTGTGATGAATCTACGTACCTAGTTACTATAATACTTAATTTAAGAATCATTTAAATTATATTTGTCTCTAATTCGAATGATCTATCGTAATATGTAAAATATACGTAGCGAAGGTATGATTATTTGTCAGTTACGTTTAGCTGTCTTTTGTTTTGTCATTAATTATAGGTAGATACCTACAAATCAACATCCATATGTTGATTACCAGCTAGTTACCTATACTAAGAACTATAAGTACCCACTTACCTACTTATAGTTCTTAGTATGGGTAACTATGATTTTGCTTCACTATGAAAATTACAGTGGTATTAAATTATTGTCTCAGTAGAGTAGTCGCTGTTGGTTTGCTGTTTTCATACGTAAAATAATCCGAGTTCTTACGGGAGATTCCGTCCCGTTCCGTATACTGTTGTTTGAGGACAGGGGGAAATATATCACAATATACAATATGTAAAGAAAACCCTGTCCGACCCATAAGGATAATAAAGGTTAGGTAAACACTTGACCAAATATAATATAAAATTTTACATAATCATCATAGTATCAATACTAATGAATTTTGAAATAATCCTTTTTTCCCGGGAATTAATTCCAATTTCCCCGAAAATTGGTAATTTTCAAAAAAGTGACTGCACCGGTGTTATTATAAGCGAATAGCGACGCGACCACGTCACAGGTGCCGCGTGCCCTGCCCCCCGCCGCCCGCGGAAGGGGTTGCTTATCGCACATGTATTATGTTACTTCTTTTTGCGAAATAATATTTATTTTTTTAGGGGGATTTTTTTTAAGTTTATCCTGTCTTTGTGGGCATAAGTAGAATCAGTTATCGATACCTAACAATACCTTCACGGATCGGACAGGGTTTTCTTTACATATTGTATAACTAACTTTTCATTAGACGGCTCGCCTACCAGTAAAATAATATATTGAAATTCACATGAATATTGAACATTATAAATATTTTGATTTGCTAATATAAAACAAAATTACTTTCTAGATAAATACATTATATACAAATTACAATATTATTTTTGTATATCCCAAACCCGGAACAGTTCAGTATTTTAAGCAAACAACCTATGTAGGTACAAAATTTCAAAAAGAGATAAAAACCACAAAGTTATGAGCTTGTTAACAGACCTAGTTGTCCCAACGAAAATATGGTATGGCCTGCAAGGGCGCTGCGCGGCGGTCTTGTCACACTGTGCGCCTAGTACTATGATCTACCGTCAACTGTGTTTTGCGCTCGGTAACCACACTGCAACATTTTGTAAATGTATTGGTAAAAAAATGTAACGTAGTGTAAAATTGATTGAAATCGATTCAGTTGCTTATTCTGAACCAACTACACTCATTTGCAAAAAAAAAAACGGGCGGTTTTGATTTTCATTCATCTTTAAAAAGATACAATACAAAAAAGGTTTCAATCGTTTGTACACGTTACTGGCCGGTTTTAAATTACAATTTTCATTTGATACTCATTTTTTTTAAATTATTATAAACTAGTGCTTGACTGCAATCGCGCTTGATGGTAAGCAGTGATGCAATCGTTGATGGTAAAGCGCACTAGTTTATTAAGCCTATTTACTTAAAAATCTTAGGAATAGGAAGGATGACGACAGTTGAGCGTGGTGATGCAATGAACACGACCAACGATGCTGTGCCAGAGGGAGACTGATCTGGAGACTCTCCACGACCAAATCTCCGACACAACAACATTTGGCGCATCGTACCCGGCACACATCGCAACACAACTGCTCAGACCCATCTTCCGTACGGCTTCACCAGACATCATGCCGGAACACGACGAATCGCTTGGCGGCATGACTTTGTCTGGTGGGTGGTAATTTCTGCCGGCAGCCGATGTTATGGCCTACCACCGAGAAAAACCCCTTTTACAGAAAACCCCTTTTTATCCTATATTTTTGGCGCAAAGTTCCAGAAGTTAACATCGACTTTCATAACTTTTATTCAATTCTTATCGATTAATTTCATATCCTTGACTGTCTAAGCTTTCTTTATTGCTGTTTGGCTGTATCAAAAATGGTAGATAAAGTGGTAAAAGCTACCAAAATTATCGCGCTGTTTGCAGCCAATGCTTCGTGGTTAGGAGGCTAAATGTTAGTCGGTCGAAGGTCCAAAGGACCTGACAGCGATAACAGGAGACTGGTTCCGTCGAGCGAAGGCTGGTTCTGGAAGAAAACCCAACGACGGAATGATCGTTACTTTGTGAGTGGAACATTGAGAAATCGCAAATCTTCGTATGTGGATCTTAAGAACAACCTCCAAGAAGCAAGAAATGTGCATATTGCCACATATGCACATTGGCATATGTGACAGTCAGGAGGCTTCTCGTTGCCAATATACTAGTCACCGCCCGGCCCACGGCCACAAATTACTCCGTGGGCACAGAGTTCAAAGACTTAGGTTCGATAGAAATTGTGAATCATGGACCTAAGAAGATTGGAATAGGGTTTTGTTCTCTGATGAAGCCAGGATATCTCTGTTCGGTGAAGATCGACGTCGGCGAGTGCTAAGAAGAAAAGGAGAACGCTTTGCCGAGGCATGTTTCGAAGAAATCACACCTTATGTTGTTGGGGAATAAATTCAATGGATTGTACAGAGTTGCCCCATCGGCCATCGGTTCTACGAGCAATGTGCCCTGCCCACTGCCACTTAAGTTTAGCGACTCGCAGAGCTATGACGGTGACTTTGGTTCTTCTGCGGATCTCCTCATTTCTGATTCGATCACGCAGAGAAACTCCGAGCCCGGCCACGTACTGGAAGATGCAGCGTAGGGAGGCCCCCAATAAGGTGGACCGATGACCTGGTGAAGGTCGCGGGAAGCCGATGGATGCGGGCAGCACAAGACCGGTCAACGTGGAAAGCCTTGGGGGAGGCCTTTGTCCAGCAGTGGACATCTATAGGCTGAAGAAGAAGAAGAAGAAGAAGAAGAAGTACAGAGATAGTCTTCATTGAAAACGGCTCACTGACTGGGCATCGATACATAACAGAAGTTCTAATTCTTCATGCACAACCCGCATTGGCCGCTTTAGGTGAAGACCCGATTTTTATGGACGACAATGCTCGCACTCACCAATCTCGCGATGTTGAAGCGTATGTGCAATAGGTCGGCATTCGTCGTTTGGATTGGCCAGCTCGAAGGCCCAACCTCAATCCCATTGAGCATGTCTGGCACGTTCTGAAACGGCCTGTGAGATCAGTACAACCTGCTCCGCAGACCACCAGAGTGCTGAAGAATGTGATTACTGCGGAGTGGGAACGTATTCCGCAAGCTGGGATATACTCTCTAGCATGCCCAGACAAATTCAAGCTGTGGTTTTAGCTAGAGGGGTCACACTCGATACTAAACATTTATCTGCTTTTACTTTATTAAAGAAAAACAAACAAAAAACAAAACTTTTTTAACTTTAACTTCATGAACATAATTATGCACTACTAGCGAGCATACACTACTAGCGAGGTTTAGCATTATTTCCCATAAATTGTATCAACATTTTATGAAATACTGATGAAAAAGATTATTTTCTTATTGATTTATCAAATTGTGAGAATAAAACCACCTATAATTAAGAAACAAAGCAGTATTAACATTTGAAATGGTTAATTGCTTAGATGCCCGTTTTTTTTTTTGCAAATGAGTTTATATTCAGGTTTCGTATAAAGAAAAAATAACATTGTATAACGTAACTTTGTAACAGACATTCAAAAAGTTTTAAAAGTTCTTAAAACCTAAATGACTGAGATTCATACGATTGAGCGGTTGAGATTGAGAGTTAATGAATCAATGATTGGCTGAACTAAAAGTTATACGATATCGCTGCACAGGAAGATAATATTTAACAGCTGGCAACACTGACTCACAATCAGTCGCGCTGTGTGTGATGTGAGCGCAGATGATTTTCAAAACAAATTCGTAGTGTTCGGTTATGTATTTAATTTATTCATTTGACGTCGATTAAAACAGTTCCTGACGGCTCCTCTCATTGTGTTTGTGGGTGTTCTACAAGTGTTTGTCACTCAAATTGTTTATTCGGGTCATAGTGATGTGTGTAATTCATTTCTCTCTCAGTGAGTCATTCTAGTGATTCTAGTTTTTGTTTGTGTTGCGTCTAAAGTACTTTAACAATGTTATCTATTGCTTTGAAATAGTTATTTAGTGACAGTGGCCTCGTGTTCGATCAAAGTAATGGATCCACCGCCGGTGCCGATGCCCAGGAGTGCTTTCCTAACTCCCAGTGAGACGGGGAGCCGTCCCGTGCCTGTCCCGCGCACCAAGGTGCCGCAGCCGACTGAGCGAGTCTCGGCCTCTGACATATTTAAGTCAATAAGCACAGTTTCTAAGCAGCTATCAGAGGATGTAGCGTTAAAAGTGAGTAATTCTGCCAAAACTGCCAATGAAAAGTTAGAAAGATCCATACAAGATGGATCAAAGTTTGCTAAAGATACATTGGAGAAAACTCTTACAACATCTCGAGCTGTGCGACACTCAGTAACAAAGTCTGTCATAGAAGGAACTAGGACAGCTGGCCTTAGGCTGAGAAGGACAAGGAAACCAGATAGTCTTGATGATACTGACCCACAAAGATGTGTCTCAATGCCAGCTGTTGATGTAAGCTTGTTTGACAATATACAATTCAATTCACCACTTTTGGAACAAAAGAGGTTTCACAATGATGAAGTTGGTGCACAGGTAAATGAAGATCATCCCAACTTGCATCTGAATACATCAAATTTTGATGACTTGTCCCTGTTTTCCAGTAATTCAGACAATACGGATTCTGTTAGCAGTTTTTCCTATGACATATGTAGGGAATTGGAACAAAATGCTTCTAGTTTAAATTTAGAAAGTGAGCAGATGACTTATGACATACCTAATCCCTCAAGAACCAACAGCATAATTAGTTCCATGAGCTCTACATCAGTTGGGTCAAGCCCAGAGATCCCGGAGAGAAGAAAGAAGAGAGAAAGTATTGCACCCATGGAGGTTATGAGGCAAAATTCCATGTATGAAAACTGGACCCTACCATATTCATCAACAAACAATAACACTCCAAAATCAACTCCTTCCCAAGAAGTAGCACCCATTCATGTTGACCTTCCAAGGGCCAGTAAAAGTACAATTTATGAGTTTGATCCATTGCAATCAAGTACATCAGCAAAGAAATATGACGGAGTAAGCAATGAATTGTTATTACTAGAATCCTTCTTAATTGGTGATACTTATGGCACTATAGTAGCTTCTGACAATACAGATGATAGCTTTGAGTTTTGTGAAAGTGAATATTTCAATCCCCCTACCCCGCCAGAACGATCAGACAGTTTGTTTAATGAAACTAAACCAGCAACAAAATTAAATGTTGTAGATAAAGATAGAAATTCTAACTGGTTTGTCACAACAGATGAAGAGTCAAAATCAGCCACAGAAGATGACAGTAAATCAACAAACTCTGTGATGCAAAGGTTTTCTCACATGCTTAAATTTGAAAAACACAGGACATCAAGGATAGTGCCACCAAAAGTTGATTGCGTAGAGCGTCCCCCGGTTAATTCATTACCGGTGCCATACTTCAGTGGTATGTTGTCAAAGATAGTGTCTGGAGTTGTTGAAGATTTGTTCAAGAACTTGCAGACCCGGTATTGTGTACTTTCGGATCAAAAGATGATGTGTTATTCGGACCCTACAAACTCTATATTGAAGGAAGCTTATACATTGGATAATATTTACTCAGTACAGATTGTACTGCCTCTGTCTTCTAGGTAAGCAACAAAATGTTTGAAAAGTTTATTTAAATAACTCTCAATAAAGTCACACTAAAATTTTTAACAACTTATCATTTAAAATAATAGTCTTTACAAATGCCAGTGTGATAAAGGATAATTAATAAAGTATCCTGTTTAAAACAGTTTAATCCATTGTTGATTTATTTCATTACAAGAACATATTATGGTTGCATGTATCAATGTTATCTGTATAATGTTATCATTGATAAACAATCATCATGTATAAAGTATTTATAAGAGGCACTTACTTGCCAAGACTGAATAAAATAAGCTATGGTAACTATTAACATATAGTACATGACTGCCCAAAAAAAAGAAGTATTATGTATGTTTAAAAAGTCATTATCTTAAAACTGCTTAAATAAATAATATTTATTTTGAAATAGTATATTAAGTAATTAATATTAATTTTAGCTACAATTAAGTAGTTACAGTTAGTAGCTGAAATTAATATCCTATTTCTATTAACATAGGTACTACATATTTTAATAGTTAAAAATGTTAGAAAATTACATAGACAGTAAGGTGCGTATTACAGAACGTCACTCAAAACTCAAACTCCACATAAGTCTCGTTTCAAGCCATTTGATTGGTTGAAACTAGTTTTAAGTAATGCTTAAACAGAGATCAATGCTTGAGTTTCCTTCTGGAATACAGACCTTAGTGTATAAAACATCTCACAACAATCAATATATGATAAACCATCATTTTATTTGTCTTATTTTTACTTTCTTTTGGTCATAGCACAACAAGCAACTCATACTGCTTCGAGTTGACGGTTTCCTCTGGGGGCATAAAGAATTCTCCTCGCAAGGTCCTGTTTAGCTGCGCCAGCGCATCTGAACGTCGAAACTGGGCGCAAAAAATAGCTGAACATTTGACATGTGGCTTCGCAACCAAGTACACTTCGGAGTTCACTAGATGTGGCTGGTGCTATTTGAAGGTAAGTCACATATAATCCTGTTTCTGAAAGAGTTTTATTCTGCGTTTACAGTCCTTTCACTGTTACTTTACTAGTGACATTATAATCAAATGGAAACTCAAGATCATTGGTTTAGAAAGTAGTGCAATAACTGTGCTTAAATGTCACGTTAGCATTCTTATTATTGGTTGATAAAAAACAAATACCTATCAGCTGTCTACCCGAATTTGAGAGTAGTTTTGTTTGGAAAATCTATGCTGTATTGTGTTGTGTAGAGCTGCGCGAATGCCTAATATACATAACAATTTTAACTGTAGCGTTATTATAAGTGTTTCAAAGTAGGTACTACTTAGGTTATATGCATTTGTCAAAGTTGACTGTGCGGTAGACTAGTTAGTAATCTGTGTGTCAAGGTCCAGAAGCTATTGACTCAGTCATGGTACGCTCGTATATAAAGCGCCACTATGATCTCATTATTAGTAAGTGTAGTGTTACACTAAGTATCTAGTCATACTTCTTCCATATAAAGCAAAATCTAAACATGGAACTCTTCAATATTATGACTCGTTTCTCACAATTTAGGTGGTATGACGATGCACATATTGCATCATCATCATCCTTTTTTTTGTCGTCCCACTGCTGGGCACAAGTCTCCTCTCATGCAGAGAAGGATTGAGCGTAATCACCACGCTTGCTCAATGCGGGTTGGCGATTGCATACCAAAACGGAAAACCATATCTTGTTTGTACGTCATTATAATACTTAATTTTATTTTCCCGGACTGATTAGAGACAGGTTATTTTTTATGTATTTCTTCCTAGCATTAGCATCTCTCTCATTGTTAGAAAACACAACTTTAAATCATCAGAGCGAACAATAACATAAGAAAGAGAACAATCACTTTGTTGCTCACACATGTGTCATGTAGGCGACGAGAGTAGCTAAGTACCTAACTGTAACATCATGCATGGGATCATGGTACATTAGAACGCTGTAATGAGCACGGAACAAAAAAAAAAGCGCTTTATCATGAATTCATGACGCACTCTAGTTTTATTTTTGTTATTTATAGGTATCGCTTAAAACCGCTATGAAACAGGCACCGCTTACAGTGTAAACTGTTGGTAGGTATCCACTGTATAAGACTTAACCCATCGGTTGTTCTAGAGTCTAGACTCCATAGAGTACTGTACATGAAACACTGTCGATAGCGCAAATTTCGCTATACTTATTTACTATGTTGTATACATTTACATACATAAAACAAAACCAATTTTCTGTTATTTAAAAGTATGTGTTTTTCTAGTCACTGATTATTGAGTAACTCAAGAGAGCTACAGCAACTCAATAGTTTATATTGCGTTCTGCATAAATGCACAGCGCAAATATGCGACAATAGGCCAACAGTTTAGGTAATGACCTAGTTGGACTATTGTAAGTACTGAGCCCACTCCTAGCACAAGCGTAACAAGCTCGGTTGGAGGGGGGGCTAACAAGAATTGGTGATTTGAATAACTACTGTCGCTGATATCTCTTTGTAATGAGTAATCACTGCTATGGCTTTATAAAATAGCAATAGTTAAACAGGAAATAATTATTCTGCATTGCACGGTACCTATGTTCTGTTCGACATTTGTAAAGTAAATTCCATACAGTGGTACTTATGTAGAACTCTCATTACAGAATTCACAGTTTCCACATTTGAAATCCTTTAGATTCATTTGGAATCCCGAATTGCGTTTCGCTAAAACCGTAGTCATTAATTTACCACAAACATTTATGTATTCTGTTTGCAGTAGTTAATATGATGCAAAACAAGCCTTCACTGAGCGTTTTATAGCATCATAACATTCCTTTCATCTTAATAAAACGGAGATTGTATTATATTGGTTTGTGATTCTATAGGAAAATTGATTACTTATTTACTTTAACAAATTTTTGTATTACGTTAATGTCAGATCATGAAATAATTTTGTGAGCTCCTGCAACAGGTTTTAGCAATTACAATAAGAGTGGTGAATCTTCTTATCGGTACATTGACATTGATGTACAACATCTGTCTTTACAACGATTAATTAAATTTATTAATGATTGATTGGTGAACCGATCAATCTTAAATTGATGTAAATATAAACTGGGCTCTGAATTTTCATTTAATATTAGGTTAAAGTATGAAATTGCCGTTTTGTTCAATAGGTTCTTTGAATTGACATAAAATCTTCATGGCTTGACGATTTCTTTTAAAAAATATGAAACATTAATTTGAATATCGACTTACAATTGTTTTTATTATTCAACTTAAGATGGATACTGCCAAATTCGATCGTGATTTTTGAATACGAGTTCCGACGCGGAAGTAACGCTGCAGAAACAGCCCGCAATATTAATGTTGCTCTTGGAGAGGGGTCTACTGATGAACGCACCGTGCGATTATATTTTAAACGTTTCATGATGGAAACTTCGACTTGACTTCGAGAGAGACTATATTGATAAAATTCATTAGTTAAAAAGAAAACAATTTAGATTTTCAGTACAAATCGGCAATTTCATTCTTTAACCCCTATTGTGTCAGTTGTTTTTAGGATACATTATAATTAGCTAATAAGTTGAATATACAAAGACATCGACTTGGTCGCGCCACTTTTTAACTAAAGACCTATCGTCATCGCAGACTATAGATGTAGCGGATAGCAGTTTGGGCGGATACCGGATATCCGGCCGACCATGTGACCGGATAGTCGGATATCCGGTGAAACTTAGCCGTTTGCGCAGGCGGCGATAACCTGTGAGCTGGATTTTTATCTGAAGTCAGTGCGAATTGATCACAATTGAGACCCTTATTCTTCGTGGGTAGCTAACGCCAAACAATACCCAAATTTAACAAAGTTTGCTAAAATCTACCTTCCTGCACCTTGCAGCAGTGCGTATAGCGAAAGACTTTTTCTGAAGCTGGCCTTATTTATGAAAAGAAGCGCAACCGCTTGCTACTTTGTCTGGATAAATAAATATTCAAAAATTAAATAAAATACATAACTACATTAATATACAATACATAAATACATTGTTAAATTATAACAACAATTTAAGTCTGCCCCATAGCGGCACATGTGTTTGGCATGGCTCTTTACTAAGCTCACTAATTTAGATCCTTTAGAAGTATTAAGAAAAAAAATAAAATTAAAACAATTTTAATCTTAGTTGAGTCTAATCACTACTTTTTTTCCCGGGGTGGAAATCCTCAATGGATGTCCGCCGCCCTGGGGTGGGCGACGGGGTCTGTCAGACTCTTACCGACTAAAACCACCCCGGTGTCTCTTCTATCACGAGCGCGCTTGGGGCCGCGGGAGTCTAAATTCTTCCACGGCCCCACATCCTCGTGCTGGCCCGGTCTGTCCGGACCTCGTCTCCTGCACGGGGTAGTGGGGTGTTAAACTACCCCGTGCATCGCCACAGAGGCGCGCGCCGACCCTCGCGCGCGCCTCCGCCTCGGGGTCCATCGAATAGGGGGCGGAGACTTCCCCATGTCCCTCGCCCCTGGAGTCTAATCACTACTAATCCAGCTTTAATAAATCAAAGGCTTTTTTAGTATAAAAAAATATTTTATAAGCACTTTCTCAGAAGTTGTTTGTCTGGTGATTTTTGTCGGGAGTATGGAGACTATTTGAAATGTCGGGAGAATCCAGACGAATCCCGACCGTCTGGCAACCCTACTCCCAATGCAGAGAAATTAGTATTCATTCACCATAATTTGCCCTTAGTGCAGTATGAGTACCTACTCATTCATTCATTTTCTTTGTATTACATTAATTTACTATTGTGTGATTAAAAATATAAAACTTAAACTAATTATATTAAAGTGATAGGTACTAACTAAATAAAGCAAATACTCAAAGATATGTTTCTTTTATCCAGTTTATCGGCATCAATATTAGCTATCCGGTATTCGGCCGGATAGTATTAGGACGGCCGGATAGGCAGGATACCGGATAGTTACCGGATATCCGTTAAATCTCTATCGCAGACTCCTTCAATACTTTCTCACATTCTACAAAGTCGTATCGCCTTTACTTAAGATTTTTTTGCTCTAGTTTAATGAAAAATGGCTGCGAGGGTATAGATACATTTGTGTCTAACTGATACATAGGTACTATGTTTTAAAAACACCGAACACGCCATATTCTAACTTGGATTATTGTTAATAATTTATGATATCAGTTACATTATTGATTGATCTCAAACTGGACAATACTGCTCCACTAAACTTTTTATTGTTTAGTCCGAGATCAAAGAACTCGTCATATACTTTATACAACGTGTAACATAAAGGGTATATACATAGCAAAGGCACGGCATCTTTACATGATATCAAACGATATTGGAAGGGTTTTTTAATTCTATCTCTTTATGTTAGGAAGTTATGAGGAAAAACACCGCCTGTGATAGGCTACTATCATACTAGTCGAACAGAGATATTGAAGACATTTATCGGATTTTGGCAAGTAACGTGACCGGTAACGAGTAGTTATTAACATATGTAGTGTACTGCCACGTTTGTTATGATTTTATTTTAAGAAACACACGAAACCGAAAATTTGGTACCAATTTTTTGAGTATTTTATTTTCAGTTGAAACCCTTCCGATATCGTTTGATATCATCTAAAGATGCCATGCCCTTGGTATGTATATACCCTTTTTGTTACACGTTGTATAGATTGCCTCACTCCATTGTTTAAGTTTCCTGTACGCATGAATTTCTGAATTTTAATATTTCATGCTGTAAACAATTTTGATTATTTTTAGAGCATCACTAAACTCAACAAGTAGCCACAACTGTTAATCCATAATAATATTATTAATGCGAAAGTATCACTGTCCGTCTATCTGTCCGGCTTTCACGCCAAAACTACTGAACCGATTGTAATGAAATTTGGTACACAGATAGTCTAGAGCCTGAGAAAGGACATAGGCTATATAACATCTTGCTATGACCAATAGAGGAAGAGCAGTAACAAAAAAATGTTGCGAAAACGGGAGCTAACGCGGACGTACATATTGCTCCCATTATTACCCGACTACGGCAAAGCAAAAGGAGGGTTATGATTTTGACAGGCTATGTATGTATGTATGTATGTATGTATGTATGTTCATCTGTTCCCTCGTAACTTCTAAACTACTTATCAGAATTCGACAAATGACATATCATTAGAAGCGTCTTAATTGTCTGCTGGTTATAGGCTATATGAGGTTTCACAAAATCTACTGTGGCGCCCTCTAGCGGACAAAATATACAGAGTAAAAAAATAAAGTTAAGATATATAGGCCGTGTTTGGTATCATTTGAAAGCGCTTTACTTGTACATTTTGAATATATATATATTGCTAGCATTTGCTTGTGACTTTACCTGTATTCATGGGCTGGTTGCAAATAATTCACATATTTTCGTTCATAGCTTCTTTACTACTTATCAGAATAAGAACACTAGTATCATTAGAAGGGCCTTGATATTCTGTTAGTTATGAGCTATAAAGCTTGTCACCAAATTTAGTATTGCGCCCTCTAGCGGACAAAAAGTTCTATGTTAATATAAAATTAAAATAAATATATAGTGTTTGGTATCACGTGAAAGAGCTACACGAGTACTTTATGCTTGTACATAATTACAAGAATGCTTTAATGATGTTAAATATGAGCGATAAGAGTAAAGCGCGTATCACGGGAACTGTGAATCGCTTTATGCAATGCAGAGCAGTGTGAACATTAATAGAATATGTAATGCACTAATGAAAACGACATAAGCTGGGAGTAACTCCACGCGGTGAAGGCGGAAACAGTTTGATAACTGGCTAAAACTCCAATAAAAATGTCCTCTGCACTATATGCTTTCGGGCTTATGTTGTTATACAGGCTGTATCTGACATCGTAACGCAAACTTCGCGAAAAGGCTACACCGCATGCCACTAATAAAATTATGATAGTCATTCATGTCGTTAATGAGCGGTTATAGAATTCACAGTGTTTAAAGAAAAAGGTCAGCTCGGGCTTTGAACGTTGCAAGCGTGCCGCCGTGCGGGTTTGTAGGTATGACGTTGATCCCTGATGTGAACTCTATTAAATCAGCAGATAAGACAGTTTTAGAGTTTTGTTTTCATTGCGCTTTTTATGTAATTAGCGAATTAATTAATTTTTACTTTAAAATCTTATTGGGATATAAAAGTATAGCAATTATGAACGTTCTAAAGTGAACAAAAAACTACATATATATTTTTTTAAATCATGAAAAAGCCGACGAAAAATTCCACCACTGGGGGGTTCAGAATCATGTACTGGATTCATGGTACCTACTCGTTTGTGCGTCGATGTCAGATACACCCTTTATGTGCGTGTAGATGTAATATGTCAAGAACCTAGTTTTTAGTTCATCAGTTTAACTTTTGTTAATATTATGCGCCACAAATACACTTTAACACCAAAATAGTACAAATAATAAAAAGTAAAAAAACTAAAACCCAACTACGACAAAAAACGACGCTGAAAAGTATAAAACAAGATTTTCAGAATACTGAACTGAACAAAGTTGCTAATGTAGTTGCAAGTAAATGGACACAGTAGACTCTACCAAGATGCCTTCGTTGTAAATTGACAATAATGCCATACAATACTATTCTGAAGTATACAATATTCAATATGTAGAGATAAATTTTCATGTTTGGAAAGGCGTAGTCACACGTTGTCAAGGTGCTACGGTAGGTAGGTAAATGTAACGTGTGACTACGCCTTTCCAAACATGAATAGTATTGTATGACATTACTACTGTGTCCATTTACTTGCAACTACATTAGCAACTTTGTTCAGTTCAGTATTCTGAAAATCTTGTTTTATACTTTTTCAGCGTCATTTTTTGTCGTAGTTGGGTTTTAGTTTTTTTACTTTTTTTTATATCAACTGATTCCTTTTTAATTTACGGGAACCACCGCACGCTGTACACTGAAGTCCACGTGGACGGAGTGCCAGGAAACAGCTAGTATTGTATAATATACAAGTATTTACAAACAATGCTTGTTGATAGTATTAATCTACAAAATATTTATTAATTATTTTATTCGCAACAAGCATTCTCCTTTCAACCGTTAAACCAGTTTATTCATACACACTACATGCATGAATGACAGACTAGCGCTTGCCACATTCTAGTCACTAATTAATTGTACACGGCGACTCCAAACTTTGGTTCTCTTCATGCGTTCCAATTTCGAAATTCAATTTCGAATTCGAATGCAATTCGAAATTGACGCCATCCTATTTCAGATCTAAATGGAAATTAATTCTGTAATGTACGTGCATGAATCAGTGCAGCGATGATGCACTCGTGTGCTCTATTTTGTGACTAAAGCGGTTCCATTTTTATCATTTTGGAGCATTTTGATAGTCCGTTCCTCCATATTGTTCGCAAGGTGTGTCTGCTCAACAACGTAGATAGCACAGTGAGTGTTGTTAGGCTGTCGAGGTGGGACCCGTTGTTGCTGATGATGTGTTACGTAATTAATTACCTTGCTGGATTAGTTCAAAGAGTCTTCTGTGATCTTCATCACAGATTATAATTTAATGATAATCTTCCTACCGTACTAACTTAAATGATATTGATAATGTTGTTAAGCAAACATTGCACAATAATTTATTTGAATAAATCAAAATAATAATAAATAAACCACACAAGTTCGGGATTAAAAGAATATTTAAAAAAATCCTTAAATGTGATGATTGACAAAATTAACTAAGTGACATAATATAGATATCGTTAAAGGAACACAGTTTATAGTTTACTAGCGGCCGCCAGCAACTTCGCTCGCGTGAAGTTAGTTATGCTCCGCTCCTATTGGTCGCAGATTGATGTTTAAATATAGCCTAAAGCCTTCCTGGATTAATGGGCTATCCAACGCAAAAGGATTTTTTCAAATCGGACCAGTATTTCCCGAAATTAGCGCGAACAAACAAACAAACTCTTCAGCTTTATATATTAGTATAGATATAGATTAAAAAATATATATATACATATGTTATTTCGATTCTGGTTATTAGATTTCCAAAACAGTACGAATTCTGCCTTTGGGATAATAACAAAAATTTAGTATTTGTTTTGTCTCTCAACAAAGACATTAAAATTTAAATCTGTTTGTCTCTCAACTAAAGTTTAACTTTAAACTGTTCTCCATGTACTCGTTCAAAGTGTTTAAATATACAGTATGTTAAATAACAGAGGGCGTTCCCTTAAACTCGTTAATATATATCATTAATAGATTAAAATAAAATTATCAGCATAGAAAAATAAGCACAAAAAATCCGAATAAAAAAAAATCTAATTGGAAATAAATTTGAAACCTCCTGTTTTAAATCAAAATAGTAGTCGTCATGTATAAATAAATTACGACGTTGCCGTCTTTCATGTTCGCGTGTACAGTGTTTCTTTTACATGTCAATTAAAAATTTTTATTGAATATTTTCATATTGGAAAAAATTTTAAAACATTTTGTTTTCGAATGGAAATATTTTTTTTAGCATGTATGTATGCTATACTATTTCGGGTTAACGGGAACGCCCTCTGTTAGTTAACATACTGTATGTCGATTAGTTAATTTTACCGTTCATGCGTTGTATGTTTTTATAACTACACTGGAGTGCAACAAAAACCGGCCACTTAGTAAATCTTTAATATTTTCCAGAGTACCTGACCTATCGTTATTAAATAAAAACTAAGTTAAAGATTATTTTAATGTGCTTAAAAATGAATCTTAAGCTTTTTACTTTTATTAAATTTAAAATAAATATAATGTTTATTCTTTTGCAGTAAATACTCTAAATATATGATATGATATGTACACATATATTAGTTAGTAAATATTAGTTTAATTACAAATGTGTGTTTTACACGGGTTTTAATACTTCTTGTTGCCTCCACTAGCTCTAATAATTTTCATTTTACGTAGCGTGATTACTGGCTAATTTCGCTGAAGTACACGTCATTCCAGTTCGCCTCATGCGTTTGACGTGTTCAATGCTCGATGCGGCCGGGGCTGCGTGTTGGCCACTCCATATTCGAGATTCTGACTTCTCCAAAATAGTCAAACACTATCAGAGCTGTCTGCGGCCGGGCATTGACTGGCATAATTTTGGCATTCTCACCAATTTTCGCTTAAAATCGTAGTAATTTTAACTCAGTGCGGATTTCAGTAGAAATTCCAGCTCACACATGAACAAAGCCTTCGCCGTATGGCCATTATACATATGTTTAGAAATAGAAGCCGATAACACGCTATTTGGTTTACATTTTCAATTGCCATGTTGCGGGGTTAACATAGGTAAAATAAAAGACCAGTCTCAAGGTTACTTATGCACTAGCCCCTTTATTCATAAACATTGCTTAAATTTAACTTCAAACTATGTGGTTAAATAATCACTAATCGAGTCGTGAGTCGTGGTGGCCTAATGGTTAAAGCACCAGTCTCTCAAGTATGAGTGCGCGGGTTCGATTCCAGGCCAGGCAAGTACCAATGTAACTTTTCTAAAGTTATATGTACTTTCTAAGTATATCTTGGACACCAATGACTGAAGGTGAAGGAAAACATCTTGAGGAAACCTGGACTTTAAGTCTGAAATCGCCAACCCGCATTGAGCAAGCGTGGTGATTAAGCTTAATCCTTCCCTGTATAAGAGGAGACCTGTGCCCAGCAGTGGGACGATAAAAAGGTTGATGATGATGAGTCACTAATCACTAGTTTACATTAAGCAACGTTTATAAATAGATAGGTATGAGACTAGTTACTAATAAAAAAAAACCAAATGCATGTATCCGGATATCTGCCTGAACAGCTGTTTATACCAAGTTTATACCAAGTGGTTGCGGGACATCGCCACGCAAACTGCTGTAATCTTTAATTCAACAAACACAATATAATTCTATCGTTAACACTGTGGTAAACACTTATCACTACATAGTACATAGCTGTCTCTTTCCCTATATTACGTATGGCTAAATCTTTAATGCGGCGCAACGGATTTTGATGCGGTTTCTTTTAATAAATAGAGTGATTATTAGTGAGTGGTTTATATGTATAATAACAGCCATTAAATAGTGGACAAATATTTTTTAATATATTTTATTTTGGGATTTCTAATGTGATGTCGTAAATAAAGAAATTTTTGTCCGCGTTTGCAGTGAAACGCAGGCTGAGCCCTACGAGATTTATCAAAATAATGTATTAAATATTGTACACATTGAAAAAGTCAAATAATTTAGTATCAAAATAATCTGTAATACTGTCATAGAAAGGTGCAATGCCTACACGGTAACGATCGCTTCACTGCTTACCCCATCAGACGGGATTGCGGTCAAGCACTAGTTTATAATTAGCAAAAAAAAAAAAAATGCAAACTTATTAAAAAAAACATTATTTGCATTATTTAATAAATTTTTAATTAACAACGTTTGGGTATATTTATGTGTACCCATTGTAAATGAAAACATTTCTTCAGTGTAGTTTTTGTACATTCTGGATCAAATTATTCGAGAATACAAGGTTTATGCTTATGTTTCTAAAATGAACCATAAAATAATATTAGAAATTATCATTAAAAAATATTATAACATATACGATAAGTACCGTAAAGAAATTACACTCAGAAATTGAAATCGGAATAGGTACAGTATATTACCCAAAACTTTAAGATTTAAGCAATTTGTAGGTACATAGTATAAAGTATCTACGAGGGGCATGCCAATACTTTTAAGATACCTTTTACTCAATAATTTGATACTGGTAAGTAATACACCATCGTAAACACTGTTTTTTTAGTGATGAATTTAAATATGGAAAATATTTGAATTCATTTCCATTTTCGTTTAAGAGGCTCATTTCAGTCTGGCGAACTTACTCCCGTCAAAGGAGGGTAGTAAGTAGGGTTGTAACGGAGGCTTGTTAGCGGAGGAGGAGGTGGATGCGGAGGCGACGACTCTCACGGAGGCGGAGGTGAAAGTACATATAGAAAAAAAAATTGAAATTTATGGTTAATTAAAACAAAATGTTTTATTTTAAATACATACATTAATAGTAGTATACTTGGTAAAACAAAAATTACTTTCTTGTAATGAAAATTAAGGGGAAACAATTTGTTTTTGCCGCATTCCCATTTCGCGCTCAAACGCGGCCGGACGGTTGTCGAGCATCGCAGCTTGCGAGTTATTTATTTTATAAATACGTAAATAAACCTCCGTTATAACTCCGCAAAAATTGTGCGGAGGCGGAGGCGGAAGCGAAAATACGATTTCTTGCATAACTTCCGCAGTAACGGAAGCGGAGGCGAAGCTCCGTAACAACCCTAATAATAAGTACTCATTTAAATGACATTTCTGATTCTCTTGTTTTAGCCGTATAATACCGCAACCATCTTTGCAAGCAATTCGTCTGCTGTTTTAAAATTAAGCTGTTTTTAGCAATAATTTAATTTGCGTAGTTATCATCTGGAAACCTGTGCAGTGATTTATAATTGATAAACATGCCAGTTGTAACCTGCGAGATATATGGACTGAACAAGTCGGGCGGAAAACAAAAAACAAATATAAATGCCTCAATTTATACTGGATATAGATCGATTAGTTTATCAGCAGGCGGAGTTAGAAGCTGAAATTGAAAACTTATCATCGTAGAGAGGGCAGAAACGACTGATAGAGGAGACTTAGAAAACCAAATGGATATTGCTGAAAAGAGACGTACTACATTACTCAAAGATTTTCTAGAATTCCACACTACTAGCGCCTCAAACAGTAAAGTATAATAATAATATCACGACCTTTATCATTTGATTTTTGATTTGATTATGTCTTAAATAAATAAGTACTGTATGTCAACACATTTGTATTAGGGCTTCCAATCCGGAGTTCCGGAGTTTCGTAACTCCGGAGTTTCAGAGCGATTTTAAGCAATTTTCAAATCCGGTGTTGAAATAGAACACCATTTGATTTTTGATTTGATTATGTCTTAAATAAATAAGTACTGTATGTCAACACATTTGTATTAGGGCTTCCAATCCGGAGTTCCGGAGTTTCGTAACTCCGGAGTTTCGGAGCGATTTTAAGCAATTTTCAAATCCGGAGTTGAAATAGAACACTGGAGTTGAAACCGATTTTATTTTTTATGATTATTGATTGTTTTAACATTTAGATAGTAAACTTTTAAACAAAAAGACTGATTCTTGCTAAACAAGTGTTTATTTTTTATGATTGTTTTAATCCTTATCCTTGCTAATATTATAAATCGGAAAGTGAGTTTGTTTGTTTGTTCCGCTTTCACGTCGTGACTTCTGAACCGATTGCTTTGAAATTTTGCAGTAAAAGTCTGGATTAAAACCTTAATAGGGTACTTTTTATACCGGAAAATTTAATATTCCCGAGGGAAAACAAAAATATTGTTAGCTTCATACCAGTTCAGTGATACATGGCGCTGTGTGTTGTTTAAAAAAAGGTAAGTAATATATTGAAAACGAATATGCAAACTTAGAAGCTAAATCAAACGATAAGAATTAATCCCCGAAAATGAGGAATTCCCGAGGGATGACGTACAATTTGGTTTATCGTCCCTTACTATCCTTATCCTTACTAATATTATAAATCGGATATTGAGTTAGTTTTTTCCGCTTTCACGCCGTAACTACTGAACGGATTGCTTTAAAATTTTGCCAACGTAAAGTAGAAGTCCGGATTAAATACTTAAGGGTACTTTTTATAACGGAACATTTGATATTCCTGAGGGAAAACAAAAATATTTTTAGCTTCATACCAGTTCAGTGATAGATGGCGCTGTGTGTCGTTTAAAACAATATAATATACCAGCTTCCCCGCGTGGAGTTCGGTTATATCGCGCTTTTTAGATTTCCCTCGGGAATATCAAATTTTCCGGAATTAAAGGTAGGACGGGTCTGAGCAGTTGTGTTGCGATGTGTGGTAGCCTATGTCCTTTCTCAGGGTCTAAAGATTGTCTGTGAGAAATTTCATCAAAATCGGTTGAGAGGTTTAAGCGGGAAAGCGTAATAGACAGACAGACAGACAGAGTTACTTTCGCATTTATAATATTAGTATGAATTGCAAACGAATTGCAGATGTAAACTTGTGATACGATAATTAATCCCCGAAAATGAAGAATCTAAAAGCGCGATACAACAGAATTCCACGCGGGCGAAGCCTCGAGCGGAAAGCTAGTATTTTATAATCAGTATTAGTTGTCTTTTATAATTTATGTCTGTCAGACAGTACATTTTTAAACAAAAACACTGATTTATTATCAAATAAAAGTTCTATGGATTAAAATTAAGGACATTTTTATTCATCTCTAAAAAAACTGTCAACTCCGGAGCCAACTCCGGAGTTCCGGTTTTGATTGCTCAACATCGTAACTAGCTCCGGAGTTGAAGAGTATCCGAGTTTGGATGCCCCTAATTTGTATAATATTTGAGAATCTTTTTGTTCTGCCAAAGTATATTTATTAACATGACTTTGCAATAAAATAGTATTAGTACATTTTACGAATTAACTGTACTCTAAATCAACATATCTTATAATATATGAAATTTAAGGACATATTTCTGAATATAAATGTGCAAATATTATGTAGACTGTAACTTTTCTAAGTTACATTGGTACTAGCCTGACCTAGTACCGGGTATGTACTTTCTAAGTATGTCTTAGACACCAATGACTGATTACAAAGTGAAGGTAAACATCTTGAGGAAACCTGGACTTGTAAGTCTGAAATCGCCAACCCGCATTGAGCAGGCGTGGTGATTATGCTCAATCATTCTCTTTATGAGAGCAGACCTCTACCTAGCAGTGGGACGATAAAAAAGTTGATGACGGAGTGGCGCTGGCTGCAAGCGTTGCCGTTGACGTCACGCCGTGGTACAAAATATAACACGGCGTGACGTAATTAGCCCCCACTCCGTAACTTTAACACGCTATATCTCAGTAGTTTTCGGTAATTTCGACAAAATAAAAAATACGGGTCTTAATTTTTTTAATACTAATATATGTATTATAAAGCTGAAGAGTTTGTTTGAACGCGCTAACCTCAGGAACTACTGATCCGAATTAAAAAATCTTTTTTGCGTTGGATAGCCCATTAATCCAGGAAGGTTAGGCTATATAACAGCACGCTGCGACCTATAGGAGCGGAGCATAGCTAACTCCACGCGAACAAAGTCGCTGGCGGCCGCTAGTTATCTATAAGACGGACTAATTATTTTATTGATTTTCATACCTTGGATACATCCCTATTGTATGGTTTCTGGGATGGGCACGCTATGACATAATTAACTGTCCGGCAGCATTTTTAGACGATATGCAATGATGTTATTTAATGTATACAACTACGCATAAAAATATTTTTTGAAACACCAGTTTGTACTTTTTATTTTGCTTCCAAAAATACTACTTTTATATTTTGTTTTATTTTGAGGGTTAGCACATGAGCTTACCTAGGGGGAGGAGGGGAGGGCATCCCCTAACTGTACCCGTAAATACCCTTTGACATGTTTCTGAAATTGAGTATGAAGTTCCGCCCCCCACAACCCTAAATCTGGGTGTATGCCCTCTCCCCCTCTGTTCCAAAAGCTGGGCAGATCAAAGTTAAACATCAGTTTGAACTAATGGTACAAGTGTAAAATAAAGTTTTCAGAACCTTCTTTTACGTTATGCTTATTAAGTCAAATTAATACAAAATATCTCAAAAACTGTGGATTAGAATTGAAAGAGATTTTACAGATAGACAGACATATGTGTTAGACATATGTGTAGTTATTCTGTCGATAGACAATAGTTTCAATCCTGGGGGCATTTGAACCAGCGTCCATAAATTGTTGCCCATTGTCCTTTTAAGGAGTATCTGGAAGTTTAAGCCAGTATACTCTACATATATATTTTTTTTTATAAATTATAAACCAGCGCTTGACCGCAATCCCGCCTGATGGTAAGCAGCGATGCGATCGTTGATGTTAAAGCGCGCTAGTTTATTAAGAGCCTATTCACTCTAGCCTTGAAGACACACACACACAAATTGTAATATTCCGATCTCTTGTAATAACTGATTCTTTATTTGTATGATTATAATTTAAGATCGTCGATCGATTAGAAAGTTCCGTAACTACCTAACCTAGCCTTTTTTGATGGCGGGCAAAGTTGCTAATGCTATTGGATAGCATTGCTCACCATCATAACATTAGTTTTGAAACACATTCAGCAATGATATTAACAACGTAATTAATACTGTTCGAGTGTTTTTCTATAACATATTATAAATGAAACTACTCTGTGTTTTCACCATTCCGTACAATTCACCTTTAAATCTGAACCAAAATTATGCCCGCAAAAACGCGCCGTACTCGGCGATTTCCAAGTTTTCAACAAGTTACTAAGTAAAGTTAGCGATACGCATGTTAGACAGTGTAGCGGGACATCTATTTCCGTATTCCAGAAGGAAACTCAAGCATTGATCTCTGCTTAAGCATTACTTAAAACTAGTTTCAACCAATCAAATGGCTTGAAACGATTCTTAAGTAGAGCTTGAGTTTTGAGTGACGTTCTGTAATACGGAGCCTAATCTATTTTCCACCAAATTTTTAATATTTCCAAAGTATTAAGTTATTTTTGCAGTGATCAAAGATATTGTGCCAATGTTAGCGTTTTTCCGTTCGTTTTTCGTTTGATGACCCCACTCATACGTACCAGACATACCTACATAAGTACATATAATAATTAGAAAAATATCGTCTCGTTGACCGATTGTTTTAAGACGTTTTCCGGTCCTTCAAGGTTGAATTGCTAAATGATATCGTATGAATGACTCATCAAATCATCACAGATTCACTGTAAGTACCTACGTTAGTATACACGAGTATTAACTCGTGTATATTTGCAAATATGATCGTTTTTGAGAATAAATAACACTGTTATCGCGGGGTTTAAATATGTTACTTACATAAAATTTCGGGTGTCAACGCTGAAACTGTTGCCATAAAACCAGTACATGATTATGACCCATCAGTTGAATTTAATCCTAATTTCATAAAAAACAGTTTTTAAAATAGCCCGCGATGATATTGCCGCGTTGGTGGTGCTGTTTTATGCTCGCGCTGAACACATGGTTAAAGATTGTTCTTACAGCGTGTATAGTAATTGTATGTTTATGTTAGGGTAAGTGTGATTAATTGAATTTTACTTTAATTTTCCATCATAATTAATAAATTCATTAAGTTCAGCAGTAGCAGTTCTTATTAATAATTGTGTCTGTAAACACTTACATTATACTACATACATACACACTAAGTACACACTTAGTGTGTATGTATGTAGTATAATGCCGGGGCTACACTAGCGGGCTACGGCGATGTATATGGCCGGGTACATCGTAGCAACGCAATGTATTCGTGCGCAGACACTGTAGCATCGGGGCAGTGTAGGTAAAGTGGCGCGCTTCAAAGGACTTGTCGCGACAGTATTCGCTGGAGTGGCCACATCTACGTCACTTAAGTGTCGTCCAGACTTTGAAGCGGCACTGGCGTTCTTTTTGCATTTTTTTCATTGTTTTTGTTTTGTACACATGAAATAAATAATAATTTATTGTCTTATAATGCAAAGCCACTGCTTCCTCTATCGTCCCGGCCGCGGAATTAAACAACGAATATTCGCCTTAGCCCGCTTTCTGAATCTTCGCCCGCCAATGTAGACAAGAACGTCGTGTATGTGACAACGGATATTTTGCGCGCCAACGCGATACGAATCTTCGCCTGCTAATGTAGCCCCAGCATAAAGGGCTGACCGGGTGGTTTGTCATGTAAATAAAACGACCGTTTCGGCGAGCACGGCGCTAGTACTGCTGAGGAATGAATAATCATTGTGATAGAATACTTATTTGGTACATTATTGGTTTTGGTTGCATGGAAGAGACTGAATTGGATTAGCCCATTGTATAATATATGTTTTGTTGTGTTGAATGTGTTTTGATCGATGTTTGTGTTTGGTGTACAATAAAGAATGGATATAAATAAATAAATAATTTACACATTCAAGATTCGTCGTTTTCCGGCGTGATGTCTGGTGAAGCCGTACGGAGGACGACGGGTCTGAGGAGTTGTGTTGCGATGTGTGCCGGGTCATCATCAACCTATTTTATCATCCCACTGCTGGGTACAGGTCTCCTCTCATACAGAGAAGGATTGAGCGTAATAACCACGCTTGCTTAATGCGGGTTGGCGATTTCAGACTTAAAGTCCAGGTTTCCTCAAGATGTTTTCCTTCACCTTCAGTCATTGGTGTCCAAGATATACTTAGAAAGTACATATAACTTTAGAAAAGTTACATTGATACTTGCCTGACCTGGAATCGAACCTGCGCACTCATACTTGAGAGGCTGGTGTTTCAACCACTAGGCCACCACGACTAAGTGCCCGGTACGATGCGCCAAATGTTGTTGTGTCGGGAGTTTGGTCGTTGAGGGTCTCGAGATCAATCTCCCTCTGGCGCAACATCGTTAGTCGTGTTGTTGGGTTTAACATTGCAACACCGCGCTCAACTGCCGTCTTCTTTCTTGTTCACTCAGTTTTTTTGAGTGAATAGGCTTAATAAATTAGCGCGCTTTACCATCAACGATTTCATCTCTGCTTATCATCAGGCGGGATTGCGGTCAAACACTAGTTTATAATTATTTAAAAAAGGCAGAACCCTATTACCACGACAGCGATGATGAAGACGCCGCCCATGGTCACTTCAATGATAGACACGCTGTAGCCGCCAGAACCGTTGGAGGCGGCATGAAATGAAATGAAATCGTTTCTTATGCAAGGAGGATCACCGATCACTATTACACGTCATATTTTTTTAACTAGCTGGAGCCGGCATTTCCTAACTCTGAGATAACCTGGTTAGGTTAGGTTACAAACACACAAACAAACTCAAAAACAAACACACTCAAACAAACTCAGAAACAAACTCAGAGATCATCGTCTTTTTTCAAGTCCAGACATTAAAAATGAAAATGTTCACAATAACAATATAACACATATTGTTATTGTAAACATTTTCATTTTTAGTGCTTTGTACATAACAATCAATTGACGTTACTAAAAAAAAAACAGTGATTAAAATGTCATAATTGTAGCATAATTACGCATATTGCTTAGCAGAGCGAGCAGCTCAATCCCAAGCTTTCCTTCACAGTTTAATCCACCACCATTTCTTCCTTTGATCCTCGGCTTCCCATGATTAAAAATTGGTGACTTTTTTCTTGATGTTGTTTTGTAACGTGTGTTATTTCTTCTGTGATTTGTTGGATTATGTTTGGACAGTACGTTTAATTTTAATATGACATTTCTCTATTGCTGATGTTCCCGAATAGGCTATTTGACAGTATTCAATTATTTGTGATTTTTTGCTTTAATTGCATAAGATGAGGGTTCTTTATATCATTTACAAGAGTTTTAATAAAAAATAATAACAATTAGTATATCCAAAATACAAAAATATGTTTGGCTTTTTGTTTCTCGCGCCACACATTGTGAAACGATCCGGATTGGCTAATGTCGCGATGACGTCATACGCGCATCATCGCTTGTTTTCGGCAAACTTATAAACTGTTTTTCGGGGGTTTTTATCGATTTATTTGTACAACCCTGTACAGCACACCACTTGTAAACCATTTTATTAGATAACAACAGCAAATAATAATTAAAAACAAACAGCACTGAGAACTGAAAACCGCTTGTGACGTCACTTACCAGGCGCAACGCCATATTGCTAATTATATCGTTTTCGCGGCTTATTTGAATTTTGAATTTTTATTTGCATATTTCTTACGAAATATGTATTTAAAATTAAAAAAAATACTTTGGGTGAACTTCTTAACCGCAACCAAGTAATTCAAGATAAAAATTATAAATCTGTCAAATAGCCTATTGCAAAATGTTACATAAACATAGCTATATGTAATTAATTTCATGAATCTTGTTTACTTGTTACACTTATTTGTTATCGAATAATCTAAATCTGCGTTCTATGTGTTCAAAATGCATTTGACCTCACAATATTAGTTTTATAAAACGTAGTAGGTACAAATAGCCTTAAGTTTATAAAATAAAAGGCATTACTGTACACACATTCGTAATCTTCACTGCAAGTCTATAATTCCAGCTTCCTCATTAGTGATGGATTCTACCTTTGCCAATATTTAAGGCATAATAACTGAAGTCGAAAGTTACCTGTCCTAATTAAGCTGCCATAAAACCTAAATTTACTGTTTGTTAGCTCGAGTGACGTCACACAATGTATTTTAGGAGCAGGGCAGTCTGCAGTGCCTAAAAAAAGCTAATTATAATATTGTGTATTAGTGAATCACTCTGTTTGTATTTCGCAGGACCGACCTTTGATCCGGTAGACCTTTTTTGCTACTGTAAAAGACCTACAAGTCTCTGTACTAACAAAAGACTATATTGCGTGTGAATTTTGAAAAGCACAGGAAACTGAAAGGCAAAGAGCATTGAACCGTTACATTCTGCATTGTTAATGCTCTGAATTTGACTATAAAAGTGCATTTCAAAAGCTATTGCTTAAAAAGAATTCATTTCATGCTCGTTACATATATTGTATTATTATTTATTGGCGTGAAGTTAATTACTTGTTTGTTGGAACGATTGAATAAATTGTTTCCTGTAGGTATCATTACTGTATGGATCATTTTATCCGTGTGATGTTTACATATGGATCTTAAATGCCGAGTGTGGATTGAGGATTTAGTTGCCTGTCAAATGCCTCGTCTACACAGATCGTCAAGTTCTACTTCCATTGTCAGCATATATCAATTGCACGAAATGGTGAATGTGGTGCAATTGTTCAATGGTATGATTGTGTAACACACTATCAGTAGCAATTGGTTTCAGTTTGACAGTTCAACAACATTCATTGCTTTATTTACGTTTTTGAATAGACACAGTATTCTAATATGAAGCAATTGATTAGTAATATCCTTCAAAATGGCATCATATTGAAGGATATTACTAATCAATTCACATCACAATTTGTACATCCGTAGGTACTATCAACCCCAATCTGCATAGATTGGGGTTGACAGTAGGGATGGTACGAAGGTATTATATCGGAACCGAAAGCGGAGTCGGAGTTTTTAAATTTGATTTATCAAAAGTGGTGGTAACTGGTAGGAGAGAGATTTTTTATTTAAGAGCAAATAAAACATTATTCAGTCAATATTTCTCATTTAAATGTTTTATTATAAAATTGAACACAAGCAATGGAAAGAAAATTTGGCAGGTTTACAAATGAACAAGAAATTAATTGAAGTTTTAAATCCCAAAGTAGCATGTTAAATACTTATATTAAATTAAAATATTAAATGAACAAACGCTTTGAAACAAATTAAATCAAATGAGTTGACTCCAAAAGTAGTGAAAAATCAAAACAATGTCTATAAACCTATGCACGTGTCGTGTGTCGTGTACTCGTGTGCTTAACAAACTAATAACAAGTGAAAAAATAATAGGGATTTATCCGAAGTATGAAAATCTAAAAAATAATTAGTCCGTCTTATAGAAAATAAAAAAAAATTAAGACCCGTATTTTTTATATTGTCTAACATACCAAAAACTAATGAGATATATTAAAGTTACAGAGTGGGGGCTAATTACGCCACGCCGTTTTTTTTGTACCACGGCATGACGTCATGCGAAATTTCAAATCAAAATATTATCAATATATTATCTCCCTAAGTATTTGAATGAAAGAAGAAATAAAAAATACGTGTTATGCTTTAACCTCCGATTTAAAAGTGTCGGAGCCGAAGTCGGAACCGAAGCTATGATAATAGAATAGAATACTTTTATTTCAGACCGGAGCTGAGTCCGTAAGGTTAGTAACAATCTTACTTAACTTCTAATGTTAGTAGGTTACAGACACAGATATACATACATAAAATTAACTTAAAAATTAGCGTGAAGCTGCATCCACCTCTGCAGTATCGAAGAATCCTACTGATCCGCGAACAGAATACAGTAGGGCCTCGTTAATACGGAGAGGCAAAAACAAGACCCTTTTCGGATTATTGAGGCGTCCGGATTATAGTATGCCATATTAAATGTTAATAAAATAGGTGAACTGCCTATGCCAAACTACCGAGCAAGGACAGGGTAGCTGTCACCTATATCTAACATTTCTATAATCCGCAATTTGTCTTTTAATATCAATGTCGTATGTTTACTTGGCGGCACCATGATGTTAGCAAGCGCGCTAAATTGACACTATACGTTTTACACCAAAAGCGATAAACAAAACACTGACGGACGGCGCATTGGTTCGTGCATGACAGACCGCATCTACCCTCGCCGACCTCCCCCGCGAATCCCATTGCCAGACCGGATTACAGCGATCACCGAACAAGCGGGAGTCCGGATTACCGAGGTCCTACTATAATCGGAAGTTCCGACTTAACGGAGTCGGAGTAGAACCTCAGTAACATCCCTGGTTGATAGTGAGTTCGGCAAATAGGGTGTCGTATGTGGGTGTTGTTGTATGTAGCTTGTGGCGTTCTGTAGTGTGTTTCTGCCTTACATACCCATACATACAAACACACAGAAACCCAGGGTGTTTCTGTGTGTTTGTATGTATGGGTCGTAAAGATAGCAAAGTACAGTAGATATAATTAGCTAGATTGAATAATTGTTGGCTGGATAGTAAATTGGATCAAAGCGACGATTCTAAAGTTGCAAACTAATTTCAAATACATAAAATAAATTTACAATTAAAGACAGAAAAAGAAAATAGGTATTATTCTTGGGCTACTACAACTTTTAAGTCTATTGCGAATTGTCGGACGTTTATCATAAAAGTTATTTCTATATTAATAATTTCGTCAAGGGGTACGGTAGACACTATCGAAGCCTAACTTAAATTATAAAAATAATGATTTCGAGTCGATAACATATATTCGTAAAATTCGGATTTTCAAGTATTTTGTTAAATTCACGGTTCTAACAAAGAGGCAAATCACAGTAGCCATATTGGCCACTCTGGCGAAACGTCTCTGTCAACGAATGACATTCTGAGTAGAATATAAACGTTGCGTTTCACTCTAAAAAAAATGAAACGTAACGTTTATAAAGTACTCGCGATTTAAAAAAAAGTCAGATTTCACCCAAGTTTTTTTTAATTGTAAACTAGTGCTTCACTGCAATCCCGCTTCATGGTAAGCAGTGCAGTGGAAAACAGTTTTTTATCACTTAAAAATACTTAGTGAATAGGAAGGAAGACGGCAGTTAAGCGAGGTGATGCAATGTTAAACCTAACAACACGACCAACGATGCTGTGCCCGGCACACATCGCAACATAACATTGCTCAGACCCGTCCTCCGTACATTTGGTTTTCATCTAGTGTAGTTACATTTCCGCGGCAAGCGATATGGTGCATATATAATATGCAGCTTTCCTTACACCTAATTAATTTTACTGACTATCAAATCTCAAATGTGGTCTACATTCATCAAAACATTTCTAGGTCTCATACAGTGCTATCAATTTATAGCACTGTATGAGACCTAGGGAGCAATCACGCTAAAATAATTCAACCAAAAAAGAATTGGATTGCAACCAAACCATAACTTTTGTTATGTTTCGTATCGTGCTAATCTTTTGACAGATGATTTAACCATAACTGGATCGCAATTGGAACGTAACCGCTGTCAAATGACAAATTTGAAACAATGATAACTTTTTCTGTGCCACTTGTCAAACTTACGTCTAAACGATTAGATTTACTTATAATTTATTAAGATTTAATTATTATATCTGACGAAATGTATCACCCATATATTGATTTTACTTCAATCGAAGTTAAAGCTTTAGCGCGATACGAAATGTGATCGAAACTAAACCTTAACTTCTGGAGTAGATACGCACAAGAATTGAACTTCTACTGTTAAAGCTGAAAAAAGCTTTATTACCCCCCTAAACACTCACTAATTTAAGTGAGTCTTTAGGTCCTGGTCGTGTCTAGATAGTCCATTTTTATACAGAAAAGCGTGACTTACGTGCGAGTTAAGGTTACACAAGCCATAAAATGTCAATGTGTAATAGATGCTATAGTTCACCATATAAACGTTTTGTTTAAAAGCATGGAATAATATTAAAGTAACCACAAGCGTAGGTATGTATTTTAAATGGACGTTTGTAGTGCTCCGCATGACTATCGCATTCTTTTTCCTCAGAAATTCCCGAGTTTTGTAGTAATATTGCTAGTCTTCGTGCACCTTTATGCACATGAGTACCTAACGTTAAAAATATTTTTAGTTTCCATGAATTTCATAACACCTTTGGTATTTTTTCTTTTTTTATACATCTTGAACCAGTGTTTGAATTCGTGTATATTTCAGTATTTTTAGGTGTATGTAGGTTTATTTCCGTGGTAAATAGTTTTCTGGGAAATCGGGTATTTTCGTAAAAATACCAATTTCCCAGAAAATTATGTTGATTTTGTGTTTATAAATATTTTTAGTTTCAATCTCTGATATAAAACAAACACCTAGATTTTATGTTCACTAAAGTTTAATACAAAATGTATTAAAATCGATCCATATTCCGTATGTTGAATCATTATTAACATACGGACTAATAATATGGGACAATTCATTAGACAATGATATGACTTGTAGGTACTGTACCAAACAAATGTGTAAGAACTGAATAGTCCACTTGAATCTGGTATAATTGTATTTCGACCTTTATTATTACATACAATATGTAAAGAAAACCCTGTCCGATCCGTGAAGGTATTGTTAGGTATCGATAACTGATTCTACTAATGCCTACAAAGCCGGGCTAAACTTAAAAAAAAACCCCCAGAAAAATAAATATTATTTCGCAAAAGGAGGTAACTTAATACATGTGCCGTAGGCAATACATGCGCTAGCGAAGAGGGGCACGCGGTCGCATCGCTCATAATAATAACGTCGAAAAGGGGGAAGTTGAAATTAATTCACGGGAAAAAAAGATTATTTCAAAATTCATTAGTATTGTTACTAGAATGGTTGTGTAAAATTTCATATTTTATTTGGTAATTTGTTTACCTAACCTTTATTATCCTTATGGGTTGGACGGGGTTTGCTTTACATATTGTATATGTATGATTTTATATAGGTATGTATTTGTTTGAGGAATAGGTTTTTGTGTGAACAACCAACAAAACAAAACAAACCACCAACTTTTACAAACCTATCTATACCTATGTTTTCCGCAAATAAATGAAATCCCTCAGCCATCGGTACAGTTCTATCGTAGTGACCTGAATTGCTAACTGATATCTAAAAAAATCCTAGCTCGAACATATCGATCGTCCGTGTGAACTTTTGTGACCCTTTCTTGTGAACTTTTAACTAGAACATTACAATCAATCTTGCATGAACGTTGCATTGTCGACAATGGATCGCAATTACATACATATTTCATCAAAGTTTCTGGAATAAACTATTTAAAAAAACATGCGGTCAGGAGGCCGGCGTCACATACGAAAAGTTTTTAGAAGCTCTCATAAAGTGGTGATTACGAAAATTCAGTCGTTGTCTTGAATTTTCATTTTGACCTCAATATCGGTTTTGGCGCCCTCGAAATCCATGAAAGCTATCTACTTCACTCATCACACGAAGCACAATGTTATTTCCTAAAATGGTAGGAACATTGGTGTGCTTTGGTACAATTCTAAATAGTATTTTCAAACTAAAAAGAAGAGAGGAGTGGTTCCATTGGTTCCCTTCAATGTAAGCCTTTTTAAAAATAGAAAGGCTGGCTCGAACAAAATAAAAAAAAAAAATGAAAAGGTGCTGGAGCCAGCAATTAGCTATGAATATATCTACTTAATATTCATTACATAATAGTCCGAAATAGTCACCCAATAGCCTACCAGATTGGAATAGAATAGTATAGAATACCCATTATAATAAACACTTCGTGGTCAAGTTACACAGGCTACGTTTTAAATACTACTTACTAGCTACTAGGAAAGGTGGACGAGTCTACTTGCGGCAATCAATGTGGCTACATATTGTATGAGTGTCGTACCGCAGCTAGCGCATCTAGGGCATGATGTACGACGCTGTCTACGACTTTCTGTTGACTGCATTATTTTAGTGGAACTAGGTATTATATTTAATATCAACTTAAAAACCGACCGCAAAGGGTTCTGTACCAAAACTATACAAAAAATATCTTTTTTTAGTGTTTTTCTAGTGTATGCAAAGATTTGAAAACTAAATTCAATTTTTTATGCTTTCTTCCCGAAATTAGCCTTTTATGCAGAAATTTATTTTTTTCAAATCTATCTTCCAATTCCTTTCCAGGGATTAGGTAACCCTAGCCTATCCTAACAGTCCATAAATTCAGACTCCGGGTTGCGATCAAAATTTTTCTGGTGGCTTTCGAAGCAAGGAGTTCAGGACGCACTTGCGAACCAGTAAATAGCACTTATGACCACACTACCAAGGAGCCACGATCTATAATTAAATGATCATACAACTGATATGAACGCTTTCATAAAATGGTTCCAATGTTTCAAACAAAACTCTTGTTGACCGTTATCAGTAAGGTGAATAAATTGACCTAAATAAATTCATACTTGTTATCTGTTCGTATATCAGCTAACCGTAACGGCTATTAAGTGGGGTGTCCGTGTCAGTGACAAAACATGTCACTCAATGCAATTTTCAAATTATGACCCTCTATCCTCAAACAATTTGTCAATTGTATATTTAGTGGGCCGTTATTGCGCGAGGTCCTGTGTCATTCACCTTATGTGCATCGCCACGTTGCATCTTAACCTGGGAAAAGATTTCCTGTTAGGACCAATCAGAATTGATTCACGTACAAAAGGATCATTAATTTATTGTGTTTTTAATTGTCACTTTCCGCGCTTAGTGTGCTGGTTAAATTAATTTGGATGGAGATTAACTACACACTGTCAGTAGACAGTGTGTAGTAGTAGTGGCGTAGCGATGGCAAACGCGGCCGCTGCGCAAGAAGGCGCGGGTTCGATCCCCGCGTATTCGCTAATTCACGATTGAACAACTTACAACATGTATGCACCATAATTTTAATTTTAATTACGCGTTTCAACAATGTTAAACAAAAAAAAAAGTGAATGTTTTCTAGCTTCTTAAATTGATTGATTCATAAAGTTTGATTATTTTTGTACATGTTTGTACACAATTATTTCCTAAAATTTTATTGCATATTTTTTGATAATTCTGTGACGTTACCTTTGTAATAAATTTGACATACATAACGAAATATGATTTATAATCTTATGATTGGATCTGTAATTTGTCGGTTTACAAGGTACTCTTTTGTAAAAAAATCGGGCTATAGGGGACCATCTTAGGCAGTACTCTATAACCCAACACTTTCGATAGTTCGACACTGCCCTGCATAATGTTTATCGGACTACCGGGGACCCACTGTAATTATCACGGAATAGTTAATATAAGACTGGAAAGGCCGAGTAGGCGTGGCCGCCGTGCCACACATGTGACTCACATGTGTGGCACGGCGGCCACGTCTCACATGATGTGAGACGCAAATCTTATGTCGACCGAACGTCCGAAACATTCATTTAGTATTCTTAAAAGTACTTCACGAGTCGGAGCTCCGCTTTAAAATGCCGTATTGTGCAATTATAACATGCAGGGCAAAAAGCCAGACCTCAACTATACAACGAAGTGGTATATCTTTCCATCGGTAAGTCGAAAATAATATTATGTTGTAGTAAAATTTGTAAAAAACACAAAAACATACTGAAAACAATGATATTCCAAACATCCATGATATTATTGCTTCAAGGAAGAAAAAAATTACATTGCTCGGTTTGTCTTCGCTTTGGAAAAACAATAAGAAAGTCCGCGTACGATGTAGTGAATCCAATGCGTCCTCTACACTTTACTCATTGTCATTTTGTCCTTTGCCCTGATTGGCCGAAATGCAGGGCGCCATGTTTATTTATAGTGAGGTGACCATGTGGTTAATTAAAATTATCGATAGAATTCAGAAATATACGAGTATGATAAATGTATTGTTTGAATCATTTTATATTAAATTAATAATATTTTATTTTTAATTAGACATATTTAAATAATATATTACTAATTGTTTAAGAAAAGCCTTCGTAATTTTTATGTGGTCAAGGCTTATTATTATAGTTTTGCAGACTTTTTGTTTTAGAAACATCTTGGTTGACTATTTTATATAATTTAATTATTAGAAACTGACACTAATTATATTATTGACTGATGAATTTGAAATAGAATTATTGTATTAATTGATGGAATTATATTATTAAGCAAACAATGAACTAGAACTACTTATATGATTTAATTTGTGTATATGTTGTATGTGATATGATGTATTTTTAAATTGTGAACATTTTAATTGTGCCTTTTAATTGCCGAAATATGGCTGTTCGTATTAATATTATGTACCGCCATGTTTGCACCCTTAGGTGCAAAATAAAATATCTTATCTTATCGAATAAATGTAATGGAATGATATAAATATTAATATTTATTTTAATAAATTGCAAATAAAAATAAATAAATTATAAATTTTAGGTTTCCTAAACAACCTAGCGTTATAAGAGAGCGATGGATAGACGTGACTGGTAGAGTAAATAGGATTCCGACAAAGACTAGTAGATACTATTTGCTCTAAACATTTTATCGAAAATGATTATATCATTAAAAAACCGGGTAAAAGGTACCTAAAACCAGGTATGGTCCCAAGAGAGCAAATAGTTCGGATTTGTTCTTTGGTAAGTTTTGTCATAACCGTTGTGCTGATATTTGTTGGACTTAGGTTCCGTATTTTATTCCTATTTTCTACTATCGTTAATTATGAACAAATTTGATCCTTAAGGTTAAACAGACACAACACAACTTTTAATAAATTATTTTTTATAGGAAATATATTTACTATAGGAAATATACAGTATGTTAACTAACAGAGGGCGTTCCCGTTAACCCGAAATAGTATAGCATACATACATGCTAAAAAAGATATTTCCATTCGAAAACAAAATGTTTTAAAAAATTTTCCAATAAGAAAATATTCAATAAAAATTTTAAATTGACATGTAAAAGAAACACACTGTACACGCGAACATGAAAGACGGCAACGTCGCAATTTATTTATACATGACAACTACTATTTTGATTTAAAACAGGAGGTTTCAAATTTATTTCCAATTAGAATTTTTTTTATTCGGATTTTTTTATGCTTATTTTTCTATGCTGATATTTTTATTTAAATCTATTAATGATATATAGTAACGAGTTTAAGGGAACGCCCTCTGTTATTTAACATACTGTATATATTAAGTATAGGAAATATATTTGTTTATAGGAAAAATATTTAAAATAAGTAAAGTTAGGTAGGTACGACATTTTATTACACATTTTTGCTAAAATCTCGAAAAGTCCTATCACCTCAAAACTTCTTGTAAAACTGTTTTACACCTAAACCTTTCATTCAACTCTAATTTTATGTTGATAGCACCATAAACAAAAAATCACATTATCAAGTTACGTAAATTTATAAGTACATTTCTTTTTTTAAATCCCCTACAAATTACTTAAAAATCATATAACTGGAATCTCATGTATACTTATATGTAAAGATCCTAATTCTTACGAAACTACATAATGAGAACACAATTAATCCTTTTCTGTCAATTTTATCGATATAAACTATCGATATAAATATCGACCTTTTGGTCGCCATAGCGTGTATGAGAAATTTGTGAATGTAGGAGTGTACGTCAAATGCACTGTTTACGTTAGTGTGATCACCAATTACAAACTTTTAATCGAAGTGCGAGTATTTATTTGTGTGCGTAATGCGCTTCCGTATTGGTCTCTTGTTTACAGGTGAGTTATAGAGGGGAATCAAGCGGCGACACGCGTTCTAATACTGATTCCGAACTATTTCCATTCTAATTACTTCATCTGTTCTGTGGTTAATATAAGACTCTGTTCTGTGGTAATTATATATATGTAAAATGAAAAGAATACTTTTCATTCTAGAAAAATGTTAGTATTCCAATACAATACTAGGTTATAATAATTGCTGAGCGCCCTGAACCGAACTTGGTTCACATTAGGTACGCAAGGTTTAAATTTCAACGAGTACGCGGATATAGTACATATGTATATTATTATTGAGACGTGGTCGCTAACAATGGGCCTTATAAGAAGGCTCAAAGTCACTCAAAGGGCAATGGAGAGGGCTATGCTTGGGGTTTCACTGTGCGATCGAATCAGGAATGAGGAGATCCGCAAAAGAACGAGAGTAACCGACACAGCCCGAAGAATTGCAACACTGAAGTGGCAGTGGGCTGGACAGATTGCCCGTAGGACCGATGCCCGATGGGGCCGACGGGTTCTCGAGTGGCGACCACGCACCGGAAGTCGTAGCGTAGGTAGGCCCCCGACAAGGTGGACCGACGACCTGGTGAAGGTCGCGGGAAACCGCTGGATGCGGGAGGCGTAGGACCGGTCGTCGGTGGCGAACCTTGGGAGAGGCCTATGTCCAGCAGTGGACGTCTTTCGGCTGAAATGATGATGATGATGATGATAATGTATATTACATACCTCATATGTACTTACTCTCTATACTTGTATAATATGTAAAGAAAACCCTGTCCGATACGTGAGAGTATTGTTACGTATTGATAACTTATTCTACTAATGCCTTTTAAGCCGGCCTAAACTTAAAAAAAAATCCTAAAGTATAAATATTATTTTGCAAAAAGAGGTTACTAGAAAACATGTGTACATGTGCGGTAGGCAATACATGCGCGGGAGAAGGGGAACAGGGCACGTTGCACGTGGTCGCATCGCTCATAATAATAACATCTAAAATGGTGTTGTCACTTTAAAAAAAATACCAAATGGGGAAGTTGGAATTAATTCGCGGAAAAAAAAGAAAATTCATTTGTAGGTATTGTTACTATGATGATTATGTAAAATTTCATATTTTATTTGGTCATGTGTTTACTTAACCTTTATTATCCTTATGGGTTGGACGGGGTTTTCTTTACATATTGTACCGATAGCGGCCGTGGACTGTGTTTCACTCCGCATCTGAAGTTGTTTAAACAAATCTTATCATCCGCTTTTTACAAATCCTATCGTAATGGCTTAAGTTTTAATTAAAATGTACAAATTATTTTAGAATATAAAATACTAATGTTATTACCTGCTGTTGATTAGTATGTATAATTTTTTTTTCCTTATTCTCTGTTACTTGCTTACGGTATAGCTAAATATAAACCAAAATTAATAACGTTGTTATATAATTAGCTGTACATATGTAGTTAGAGCGGTACCTACAACGCTACATGCGAGGAGCGCGTCATACTGACGTCACGCGAATCCTGTATCTCACAAACAGAGTTCACCGTGCAACTAGCACGCATACAAGTTCGCGACATTAACCAGCGGGCCAAGTGAAAAAAAAAAAAAAAAATAAAGTGACCCGCTAGACAATACCAGTTTGGTCGAAGAATCCTCGCTTTTCTATGGAGGATGAGTGACATAGATAGACTGGACACCAAAGCCCTTTTTTTTATTTCGCTGTTCAAAAAAAGGTAACCTCTTGTTCTTCTAATATGTATCGCTCCTGCATGCACGTTAGAAGAGCGATACTTTCCAGTATTAGCTGACTTCACATTATACATATACATATTATATGTATATACTAGCTTTCCGCCCTATATTCCTTTCTTATATTCTTTCTCAGGGTCTAAAGATTGTCTGTGCCAAATTTCATCAAAATCGGTTGAGAGGTTTAAGCGGTAAAGCGTAACAAACAGACAGACAGACAGACAGATAGACAGACAGACAGACAGACAGAGTTACTTTCGCATTTATAATATTAGTATGGATTTCGTTCATCAAAAGTCAGCTTGTACTGTTTTTATTGGCTTTTTATGAAGCGTAGATTAAAGTATATATGTATATACTAGCTTTCTGCCCGCGGCTTCGCCCGCGTGGAGTTCGGTTATATCGCGTTTTTTAGATTTCCCTCGGGAACATCAAATTTTTCCGGGATAAAAGGTAGCCTATGTTCTTTCTCGGGGTCTAAAGATTGTCTGTGGCAAATTTCATCAAAATCGGTTGAGAGGTTTAAGCGGGAAAGCGTAACAGACAGACAGACAGACAGAGTTACTTTCGCATATATAATATTAGTATGGATAATAATTAGAATAAAGCAATATTCCATAGGTATATTTATATATTTCCATTTAGACATATTTGCAAATTTATTCTAAGATGACTTCACCATTAAGTGCTCGGCAGATTATATATCTATGGCATTCTAATAATCATCGCTGCTTCAAATTGTGTATGATGTTCATAGTCCCATTCTATACGCGACTAAAAGTAAATATAACTCTTCACAGCTTCCGAATGTTCGCAAACCAGGGAGTAACATAAGTAACATACTCCTTTAAAAAGTTTCTAGCTGCCCTAAATGTTTAAAATGTTTCTTATAAGATTGAATTTTACATTTATATTGAACCATTTGTGACAACATCTCTGCCTTTTAAATAAATACACACTATGGAATTTAACAAATTGAAAAGCTATCAGATGCCAAATAATGATGTAACCATTTACTGACAATTCTTTTATTGAAGAATGTTTCGATTAAATTCTTGTCATGGAATGTACAGTCGCTTATTAATACAACAAAGAGGCGTGCAGATTGTATAATTGATTCACGAATGCCTTGCATGGAAACTAATTAAGTGAATGCAAACATTACAGTTCACTTCACCGCTTTGTTTTAGTTCATCTCGATTCTCGTTCCTTAATGGTTAAGTATTTACGCTTAGTTATTCGGATAGTTCATCGTAGTATGAACCGTAATGGATGGGTTTCATTTTGAGAGTTGAACTGTTCAACAATATTCATTGCGTTCCTTACGTTGTTGAGCAGACACACTTATGGAACACATGGATCAATGGATTAGCAATATGCTTCGAAATGATTCCAAATCATATTAATAGTGTGTTATGTAATTAGAGTGTTGGATAGCTGTAAACTATAACAGCCATCCACGTTGCAATAGTGTATTCATAGACCCCGATTGTTTTTAAAGAAGCAAGGCTGAGTCAAAGAAGACATCTGACCTGTGAGATTTTTTTTTATAGAATCGATCGTCTAGACATCGAGTGATGTGGCTGATTGACTGGCACTATTTCTGTCATCGCTACAGGTGAAAATTAGCATCATCATCATCTCTGCGTTAATCCCTGTCGCATCCCCAGCTTTTCAGCTTTGGAGTCTGGGGTCCGTCCGCTTTACCAGTCTAACTGTTGATTTTGGCTAAACTTCGATATTTTTCGTGAAGCGACCGCTGTCTGACCTTCACAACCCGAAGGTGATTTCTGAGCATTGCAGTTAGACCAATTGTTAGACTTTTGAGGGCTCCAACAACCCGTAACGACTGCCACTAGATGTTCGTATGGCAACCGGGACCAACGGCTTAACGTGCTTTCCTAGGCACGATCAGACCAGTGCAAATATTCATATTCATGCATACAAATATTTTATTGTATGTATTTCCACTGTGAGGGGATCGAACCCACACCACCTTGCACAACGACCGCGTGTCCGCGTTCGCTACCGCTACACCACAGAGGCTGTGAAAATTAGCATAAGTATAAAAATACATTTACTCAAAATAAAAATAATTATTAAGACTAAATCGACCCTAATATAGTTGGAAAAAAAAGGCTTGGCATATAATGATGAAGACTAAACAGAATATACACTTAAATTATTATTTACACAAACTATGATAAAAAAAAATGAGTTATGTCATTTCTGTCTCGAGCTTGACGGCTGCGGCGCACAGCTGCCGACAGTCGCAGACAGACTTAGACGCGTTGTTTACAGAGCTCAGCTTTCCACAAAGGAAGTCTCACTTAATATTTACGGCAATATTATGAAATTCTGAACCTTTTCATAACGAATTAAGAGAGCTGTTTCTAAGCTCGGAAATAAATATAGTTTGTTACAATATTAGATTTTATTTTTCCCCCTTAAGTAGACTTCTATCGAGTGTGGATTACGTTGAGGGGCTCCTTTTCACCGATGCAGTTAAACTAACATCTATGCATATTCACATATGCAGCCACATACATGTATACAAACACACATTCCGGTTCCATATAGATTAAACAGTTTTTTTAATTGACTGAGGGGAAAATATTCATGTGACGTGCAATAACGTTCACTACAGAACTATTTAATCAATTTCAAGGGGTTGCAATTTCTGTTTGAAATGTTTGAAATCCCTGTTATGTCCGTCGCCATCATAAACAAATGTATGTTCGCCGATCACACTGGACGTGAGCTTTAATAAAGAGCGCACGATGCGGGGCGCTGTGGGGCGAGGTATTCACCCCTTGCACTATGAACAGACTCCCCGCCCCATGCCACCCAACCCACACCATTAACACTGGTGTATCTCCGGAACGTTTTGGCTTTAATATATCTATCAGGGCTAAAAGGAACTAAAGAGTTGCATGAATGAATAATGTCCTTAAACCTTGGTTAGACACTGATGGCTGTAATCTTAAAAGAGTTGGGCAGAGATAACTTTTACTACACCCACATTTTGATAGTTACATGTAAGTGCCTTGTTCATTATTATTAGTCGTAGTAACTGTCTACTGAGACAGCATACGGGTGACAGTTCACCCGTACGTAAAATATCAAATATATCAAAAATTAGAAATATTATCATTAGCCGTATTTATTTATTAACTTTATTTTTCTATATTATTTTACATTTTTAAATATTTATATAAATACGTAAAAAATATTTAAAAATATAAAAAAAAATAGTACCCCACCGGTATCGGGGACAGGGTCCAAGATACCGGCGGTCAGGGCTCCAGAGAGAGGACTTCCTGACGATGGGAGCCGTGTCCAGCAGTACCGCTTTCTGAATCAAGCCCTTGATCCAGCTGCCTAACGAGAGCCTCCTGAGGTGTTGGTCGAGACTCTTGGCTATTAAGCCATTGGCTGTCACGACTATCAGTACAATGATTGCTGAATCCACTTCCCATATGTCGTTTTTCTTTATTATTACTATTATTATATATTTTTACAAGTATAATTTTGTACTTGTATACACACACAAGTACAAAATAATAAAGAAGTAGGTATAACATAAAAGAAAAATAAAAGTATAATAAGAAAAGAAGTATACATGAATTCGAATATGGTAAATTGTTGCAAGTGATGAAGAAAATATTACAATTACGGAACCGAGAACATATTTAAAAAGTATCGACTACGATCATATGCATTTCCAATGTAGTCCCAGTCCAGTACCAATGATTTTTTTGCTCCACACTAGAAGTTACTCTGCATCGTGGGTACTATTCGAAACGGTCGTCAACGGTCGTAGGTCGTCAAGAGCTGTTCCTAATTAATACCCTCATTTCATTACAATGTTATGTAATGTCTTCTGATTGCCCACTAATCGTTCACTGAACTCAAGACCTCTCTGTTATCACAGGGTGCACTAATTGGCTGCTCAAAGCCATCTCGAGAGTAAACAGTGATATGACCGTTTCAACAGTGTAGGATTCCCGTATTATGAGATCTCGTTCATAAATTAGGGGAGAGTTGTAGCATGCAACCCACTGTGCCACAGTGTAATAAAGTATACAAAGTATTCTGTCATCAATGAATAACCTCTTAAAGGGTCTCTGTACTCATCATCATGAACAATTATGACTATGGGACCAAATCTGAAATCGCGAAAGAAATTCATCGGTTCCCTTCATTTATGTTCGCATAACTAGTCAAAATGCACAGCACACAAACAGCTGAATATTTTTTCTGGATTTAAGGTTTGGTCCCATAGTCATAATTGTTCATGATGATGAGTAGGTACAATGAAGAGGTCAACCATTAATTACCGGACACTATAAATGCTATATGCAATATTTGACATATTGTTAGATCATCGAAGTATCATGCGTCATAGGTAGGTATTATTTTAACTATTTTCGTTTGCAATACTATTTTCACCACACCGAAACATTTTACGGAATTATTTAAACATATGACTATTAAAAAGCCACCAAATAACCAGCTATATATATATGTGTGTAATATAGCCAGTTACTTGGTAGCATTTTGAATATAACATAAAATAGTCATAAAAAGTCAATGTAAGTTGAGCTATAAATTTAGAGACGATTTAACCGATCGGTGCAAAGAGTTTTGTGTAATTCAAGCCTGTGTAGGCACGGAGGGGAGATCCGCGAGGTACAGGTGGCTGAGGCTAAGCTTAGTTTAGCTTGGCTTGGCTTAGAAGGCCAGCAAACAGAAGGTGAGCTGGTGCATGTTAAAACTATCTGCGTAAGCTCTCGAGAGGCCGCACTATGAAATTGCTGTTCTGCAGTACTGGCCATTTCAAATGCAAATACATTTTTATTTGTGTGTGTTTATACAGTTTTTATTTGGTTAAAATTGTCATTACAAATTAATTTTATTTTAAATACATGGAATTCTTTTTCAAATAGTAGTCATTTGTTTCTTGATTAGTATTACATTGTCATCGCATTTCAATCTTTTTCGTCATCATGGATACGTGAAAAATTGGAGTAATTATGGAATATGAGTACCGTCGTGGCAACAAACCGGCACAAGCGGCACGCAACATCAATGACGTTTACTGAGCTAACACTACAAACCAACGCACCACCTGTTATTGGTTTCGTCGCTTCCGTTCTGGGAATTTCAACCTGCAAAATGAACCTCGCTGTTGTCCGAAGACTTTGGTCGACAATGACGAATTAAAGGCGATTGTGGAAGCTGATATATAATCTGCGGCTCAATTAACAGCAGCTTAAGACGTTAGCGTTTAAACAATATTGGCATAGAATAAAGAGAGGGAAGTACGTTATCTTCATACAAACGGACCGCGCGCGGCTTGTATGTGTGCGCCATAGTATCTATGCGTCGCCGCACGCACACCTAAACACAATATTAGAGTGCCTATAACTGCGCTAGTCGCGGCTAGCACGGAACGAGGTTCGCGCGTCACGGCTTTTCGGCACATTCGCTAAATCACAGATTACAGAATACTACGTAGCTAAATTAAAGAACAATGTGTGATTATCGCAGGAGAAAGTATTGTTGTTTGTTTGGGTGTCTTAATTCATCGATTTCAGGATTGTCTCTGTTCAGATTACCATTCTTTTTTTATATATTATAAACTAGCGCTTGACCGCAATCCTGCCTGATGGTAAGCAGTGACGCAATCGTTGATGGTAAAGCGCACTAGTTTCTTAAGAGCCTATTCACTCTAGCCTTGAAGACACTCAAATTGTAGTCCGACGGAAACACCGCCGCTGGCAAATTATTCCAGTCCCTCGATGTACGCGGTATAAAGGAAGAGGCGAAACGCTTCGTCCGGATCGTAGAGGTGTTAACAACGTAAGGGTGGAAACCAGCCGTACGACGGGTCGTCCGCTGGTGGAACGGAGATGGGGAATTAAATCATGCAATTCCATCGCACACTCCCCGAAATGCATCCTATAGAACACCGAAAGGCTGGCTACTCTACGCCTGTGCTCTAGGCTTTGGAGACTAACTCGAGTTAGATCAGGGTCACCAATCAGCCTCTTTGCACGTCTCTCCACTGAATCCAAAGTGGCCAGGTGACACTTGGCAGCACCAGCCCAAATGTGGCTGCAGTACTCCACACACGAACGGACATGTGCTTTGTATAACATTAGAAGCTGCCCAGGTGTGAAGTACTGTCGGACCTTTGAGATAACGCCAAGTTTCCTGGCAGCCACCTTAGCCTTGGACTCAATGAACCGCCCAAAGTTAAGGTCCGAGGAAATCTCAACTCCCAAAAGCTGAAGGCGGTCGGAACACTCCAAGGACACATTCCGAAAAGTAGGAGCCAAGCTGGTGAACGGGCTCCTTTTGGCGGTGAAAAGACACGCCTGTGTTTTGGCGGCATTGAATACCTATTGTAGGTAGGTATAGTAACTACTTACTTACAGTTATAAAATCGTTATTAAAAGTAAGTAAGTACCTAATTGACAATTTGTGAATCAGATAAATAAAGTTCAGATCTTAACAACAGAAATAATTAGTCAAACAAAGAGGCAGTTGTCAGTATTTTTATGTTGTTTTACGATTTTTAGGGTTAATAGATATGTTTGTGTTATATAAATTTGTATTAATTAAAAATAAAAATAAATATGGTCCTTTATGTGTACAAAACTACTAATAAATTACAAAATAAAAAATACAAAAAAACTGTGTATGACTATATGTATAAATACTAAGCAAATAATTTAAATATGAGCTCTTAGTCTATAAATATTTGTTAGCAGGTTCGGTGACAACCGAATCCGACGAAGCGTGAACAGTCGTCAACTTTCCGACCTTTGCCAATTTATAGACACTGAATTAAAATTTTGCTAAACGTGACAACCCTAAGACAGTAGGCAATTAAATCGCGTATTGGGTCGGAGATAACCTACTTCCCTCTCTTTATTCTATGATATTGGTCCATTTGCGTCAAACTGGCAAGGTAAAAAAGCTTGACTAATGGGTGCCCCACGAACTCAATGATGCGAAAAAATTCGAAATGGTAACAGTGGCAGCACAAAACCGGTCATTGTGGAAAGCCTTAGGGACTTTGTCCAGCAATGGACCTCTATATGCCGAAGAAAATAAAGAAGAACAGCGGCAGACTTGACTTAGGTGAAGTGAAAAAATCGAAATGATATTAGTTGAAAAGTTTCAGGTGATAATTAATTCGTTCAAATTATGCTTTTCGAACCATTATCGTATAGCAACATTGTCTATAAAATGATTGACATTCATGCTCGAAATATAAGAAATGTAGAAGCTTCACTCAGTTAAACAATTAATTATCTTTAAAGATTTGCAACAGAATATTAAACTTCTATTCAAAAATTAAGTCGAACACATTGTACTCGCACCTGTCAAAAATATTACCTACTAGAATCTTTGTTGAACACTACCAACTGTAAGCCGGGAGAGGGGAGGAGGGGGGCTGGGGATTACTGTTTGTGTTACAATACGTCGACCGCTTTAGATCGACGATGAATAAGATTGACATTGACCTCGATCCCTCTTTGAAAGTCCATAAACAAACAAGGTCTGCCACCTATCGGAAAATACGTCCTATCCCAAGGCGCCGCCGCAAAAATTAGGTTGATAAATTTAATTTAAAAAATGCCAGATACGGACTGAACGCCGATAAATATATGTACGTATGTACGTACGGAGGCTTCCGTCGACTGGGACCGCAATTAACTCGGACCGCGGTCCCAGTCGCCGGATTCATAAAAATTAAATAATTTTCTTCCGGCGACTGGGACCACTCATAAATGATAACTGAAATCAAATAATGTACAGTCAAACGACAAAGTAATAATTGAGTAAATATCTTTTTTTAACCGACTCCAAAAAAAGGAGGAGGTTCTCAATTCTTCGTAATCTTTTTTTTTTACTTATGTTCACCGATCACTCTCAAGACCGAATTGCAGAATTCTCTTTTTTTTTCGAAAGTGTATACTTTCCAGGTGGTCCCATAGTCACCAGGTCAGGATCTGATGATGGAAGACCAGGGAAATCAAGGGGTGCTTTCAAAAATCGTAGAGGCGACTAGTACATTCTGTACCATTGATTATGAAATTAAAGGATTTAAGTTATTTGTATGAAAGATTAAGCGTCTGTCACGCAAACTATTCGGTTTAGAAAAAAACCTTTTTAAAAAAGTCGATATCATTTTTGAAGACCTATCCATAGATAGGTACTCCACACGTACGTGTTTGACGAAAAAAAAAAGTTTGAGTTTCAGTTCTAAGTATGGGGACCCCAATATTTGTTATTATTTTTGCATCAAAATATTAATGCGGTTCACAGAATACATCTACCTAATAAGTTTCAACAGTACCTATAGCTCTTATAGCTTCGGAAAAAATGGTTTCCGTTTTTTGCCATTTGGCTACGGAACCCTAAAAATGGCCGTTATGGCTTCACACAAAATCAGTATTAACTGTGTTAAAATTTAAAAATAATGTTATAATTTTATAACATCCTTCTTTTTTTTTCTAAAGTGTCCGGTCAAATATAGCCCTAAAGCAATAGTATTCGTCGATACTCGATACGACCTACGTAAATATTTTGTATGAATAATTTTACGAGTTAGAAAGAAATAGTAATATACTATCATACAATGCTATTGCCTTTGTGTGTGTTTACCTGCATGTGTGAATTATATAAAAACGGGCTAGGTCAATTTATAAGCTCATAGGATAAAATCATGAACATCATCTAGAACGAGTCTATGATATACATATTCATGTCAATAATTTAGATCTTTATTCGTTTGACTGTACCGATTTCGGCTTGTATAGTAGACTTTTTTTAAGTTACCTATGAGTGGTCCCAGTCGCCGGAAGAGAATTATTTAATTTTTATGAATCCGGCGACTGGGACCGCGGTCCGAGTTAATTGCGGTCCCAGTCGACGGAAGCCTCACGTACGTACGTCGATACATCGTGACTAAATTAATATTAAAATGTAAGATATGACATTAGGCCTGTATTTTCCGAAGAGTTGTGTGGTATGAATTTTTTTATATTACCTAGTGAGAAACTCTAATTTATGTCAGGGTTACCGCAATAACATTTTCCGTGGACAATAAGTAAAACAATCTTGATGACCTATCTTTGTTTTACTTAAGTTGTTGAGAAGACACATTTTTTGAACATGCAGCAATGAATTGGCAATATGCTTCGAAATGATTCCAACTGATAGTAATGTGTTACGCAATTAGGTTGCCGGTTTGCCGGTTAACACTACCTAATAAATATATTTTATTAATAACGTAACGAGAGTGAGTACTCGTAGGTACGTTAAATCCAAAAGTTGGCCAACCACACTCATATGATTTAATTTTCAAGTGCGCGGGTTCGATTCCAGGTCAGGCAAGTACCAATGTAACTTTTCTAAAGTTATATGTATTTTCTAAGTACATCTTGGACACCAATTACTGAAGGTGAAGGAAAACATCTTGAGGAAACCCGGACTTTGGGTCTGAAATCGTTAACCCGCATTGAGCAAGCGTGGTATTACGCTCAATCCTTCTCTGTATGAGAGGAGACCTGTGCCCAGCAGTGGGACGATAAAAGGTTGATGATGATGATGAAACTAGCAAACTCCCGTCTAACTCTCAATTACCGATGAATATATAATATAACAATAATGAATTTGCCGAGAAGCCAATATCAGCCAGCAAAAAATATTTTTTAAGGATTCTATGCATGTGTATAGTATACAATAGATTTTGAATTCATGGGTATACCGCATCATGCTTTTGCTCTAATTCTGTGACTGAACAAAAAGTTACGAAAACAAACTCTGTTACCTGCTTACTGCTTGTTGGAGGTAATCTTTCGTATTCTCGAGCGCTGAGAGTTTTACTACAATAATCACCGGTCTAAAATTTTGGGTAAATAGTGAACATTGTATAAAAAACATAGCGGCCCGCCGCTCCCACCGCCCCGGCCGGTCGGTACCGCCGCAAACGTGACGCCCCGCTATTTTCCATAAGTAACTTTTTAATTTTGTGAACATCCTGAATGCTAAAATATTAAATATACTTAATTAGTTTCTGTTTTATGAAGAAACTGAGGATTTAATAATAATAAAAAAAAACTACAAAAATCGTAATGTGTTTCAATTCATTGTTTCTAATAAAACACAAGGATTTTAAGTGAATACATAAATGTGATACCTACCCAGCTTTTATTTTGGAGGTTTTGTATTAGTTAATGTAGTAAATGTAGACTTTTTTATTGTAGGCCATATAGAACACATTCGTTCACTTGTTGTTCCTCTACTTGTTACTCGCTGTTTGTGTGCTTAAATGTAACGCATCCACGATACGGGATTCGTAGTGTGGTGAAATGTTATCTATATTTATATGTTATATGTGAATATATGTAAGTATATACAATATGTAAAGGAAACCCCGTCCGATCCATAAGGATAATAAATAAAAAATGGCAACACCATTTTCGATGGTATTATTAAGAGCGATACGACCGTGTCGCGTGCTCTGCCACCCTTCGCCTGCGAATGTATTGCTTACCGCATATGTATTAAGTTACTTCCTTTTGCGAAATAGTATTTACTTTTTTAGGGGGATATTTTTTTAAGTTTGGCCTGGCTTTGTAGCCATTAGTAGAATCAGTTATCGATAACCTAACAGTACCTTCACGGATCGGACAGGGTTTTCTTTACATATTGTATAGAAAACATTTCACTAAACTAGGAAGACCGTATCGTTGATGCGGAGTACTTGTTACAAATTTAAAAATATTTTTAAAGATTATGCTAACCAAGGAAAGATTTATCGAGGATTAAAAATATTATTTATGCCATAACTTAAAATTAATAAAGTACTTATTAACTCGTTTTCAGTAAGGTAGACAAGCAGAACGTAGTTCCAATTATTTCAAATACTTATCCACTACACATGAAACTTTATCTCTGACTGAGAGTGTTCGTCGAGCCCTCAGCCAGTACCTACTTACGTGAAGCCTATTATTGTGCACGAGGCACGCTATGCATTTTAGATAAAAGCCTTCCCTGTAGCGAATTTAATCCGAATACACTACCTGCCTTTGCCTGTTACTGTTGCTCCGGCAGTGTTCTGCTTATCTAGTTTAACTAATGGCTCTATACCTAATAAGTTCTATTTGGCAGAGAACACCGTATAACAATAGGCAGTTGACTAGTTGTAGAGTTGAGTTGTTGTAGTTGAGTAGTTGACTAAAAAAGCTAATTACTCCGTCAGTCAGATTTCCACAAAAAACTAGATACGTATTTTTCTTTTTTCATATAAACAAAAAGTGAAGACGATAAAGTGCACTGAAAACTCTTGTGACGTCACTCCTTGCTACACTTTTTAACAACGAGTGACGTCACCAGCCCCCAATCTTGATCTTTGAAACCTTTTATATTTGTCAATTTTTATTGATTTGATAAAATACGTATCCAATATTTTTCTATAATTTGAATGACGGACTAAAAATAGAATCATTTTTATACCCAGGATTACCCTACCCAGGGGTACCCTATTATTGCAGTAGTTAGTGGTTCTCATTTCTATAACATTTTAATTTCCACGTTCTAACACACCGAAAAGATAAATTAATTACATAATCAAATATATACTTAACTAGAATTTCCCATTTTTTTAAAATAATTTAAATAAGGTGCGACCGACATCTCGGAATTGGTCTCGGCATTCCCGACTACAAATCCAACCGAAAAATTTGTCGGTTCTCGGCTAATTATAGCCGAGATTCTCTGTTATGATCGATACTTAGAGAACCAAAACCGCAAATAAATGCTAATATTTTTGAGTATGTTCAATGTGAATGGGGTTCCATTCACCCAAACACAAACCCAAGGGTTTCTTCACCTTATAAGGTGAAGAAACCCATTCACCTTATAAGGTGCTTAGGCCTACATCAAATAAGTTTTTATCTGATGCGCCTACTAGCATAGCACTTGTTATGCTAGTAGGCGCATCAGATAAAAACTTTTTTTTTGGCAAAGCTGGACAACTGTGTGACGAGAGGCAAAACTCTTTGAAGGGCGAAAAGACGTTTTTTTTTTAAATTTATTATATAATGTTAATTAACTTCGATTCTAAAACAGTTAATTTCGTTAAACAGGTAACATTATAAATAAACGTACATACATACCTAACAAGTTCTTGTTTAAAATTAAAATATTATTAAGCTTTCGATGAAACCAAAAACAGCCACATATTATTGTTAAGATTCGTACTCGCACTTCGTTGATCGTGAAACCATTGCTTAGCCCAAACAGCACATTATGCATAATTATGCGAACTTAAGTAATGCAATGGCAAGAACAAGTCGCCACTATGACGCATGTTCTAAAATACATCAGGGCCTGTAGCCAATGTAACATCGCTTCATAGCGAAGCGAAATCGAACACCAAACCAGCCAATGGCGGGAACGATTGACCACGCGACGCGACAAATCACGTGGTCAATCGTTCCCGCCATTGGTTGGTTTGGTATTCGATTTCGCTTCGTAGCGAAGCGAAATCGAATACCAAACCAACCAATAACGAAAACGATTGACCACGCGACGCGATAAATAAATCACGTGGTCAATTCCCGCCATTGGTTGGTTTGGTGTTCGATTTCGCTTCGCTACGAAGCGATGTTACATTGGCTACGGGCCCAGAAATATTATGTTATTTCGCGTGTACCGTGATAATTCACCAGTGTGTGTTATTTATGGAATGTTGAGAAATTATTTAGAAATTACTCATACACGTACATACACTGGCTGTGCACTCGCAATGGTCATAGCATTACTTTGTAGTCCTGAGCATCCGACTGGAGTTTTGAGCGTTTACTGTACATAAGGAGAATAAACAATCATATCAGTCATATTAATACTGATTTTATTATATTCCTGTGTACATTATAGATAGATTTTGCTCTATTTCTGATTGAGAACAAGCACTGGATTCACTAGTAGGTTTATTAACGTTTCGCTTAAACCACACCAAGTTTAAACCGCACACCCCACCCATGTTCCTTTATTTGCCTGTACGCTGTAGTCTCTCTTTCGAATAAGTATGAGACCACGGCACACACGTGGCCGTCTCTAGCTACTCCTCAAAAACGTCGCTATTGTTGCGTGCCCAGTACTGGGTAACGACAATCACAGTCTCCATATCGCCATAAGATCCCGCTGGAGTTTAGTCTGATGTACCACAATGTCTCACGGCAGCGGAGTATGCCCAGGAATTTTCGCCAGTCTCATATGTGGGCGAGATTTTTGGCTTCCAGTTCTCATTGCGGCAATCCGGCACGGAGGCTCGCCTCCTTAGCGGATACCCTTTGGGGCGCGATCAACACACCGACACTTCGTAAAGGGCCATATATCGCACGATCCCCGCGTAGAGCCTCCGGCAGGAGGCGTTTAGGCTTCCTAGATAAGAGCCGTCTCAAGGCAGTCCCGGCCTGTTTCAGTCTGGAAGCCAAACGTCGTAAACAACCAACCGTAAGGTCCTGATTAACGCGCGTGGAACTCGTGAATCTTTGAAAACATTTGGGGAGCTAATGAATAAACCCTATTAGGTGTTAATAAAATCATTATAAATACATATAATGAGGAGTCCTTTTTAACAACAGAATGTCCGTCATTTTGTTGTTAAAAAAAAACTCATGATTTATTGCGCATAAAAAATAAAATCATTTTTATCTCTCTGTACAAACCAACACTGTTAAAATAACGTACTACATTTACTAACACATGCAATTCTTATAATTATAAGGACTGACATTATCAATGTAACGTGTTTTATCTATCATATATGGAATAAGATATCTTTATCTCATGCGCTGATAATGTTTAGAGATTAGGAGGTTAATGTGGAACGGCACGCCTTAATGGTTTTTTTTTCCATTGTTGAATATTATTATTTATTTAATTTGTGCTGATCATCCAGAATGAAAGTAACACTTTCTTTCTCCAGGTTCCAGGCCACCAATCTCTCAAAATTTGCTATCATTGGTATAATGACTTTATTGGGTATCTGTATGGATTTGTAGATAGAAATGTTAATTAAAAGTTTTTTCAGGAAATTTAAATGGACATGGAATTCTATGTAGAAGCAATATATTCATAAACATTAAAATATCTGTAGTGTTAGTAAGCCGGAAGGGTAATAAAGTACATACTCCCAAATACAATATTGGCTATTCCCCATCCCCTTCTATTGCGAAATCTAAAGCATTTACAAGGAGGGGTGGGTCAGGTCTGTCAATACAGAGTCTAAAATAAATAATTGAGTGTGTCGGTAAGGGGAAAACTCCCCATTCATAAGTGAAAATTAACATGTCCCTTTGATAAGTGAAGAGTAAAAATTATAATAACTTTCTTTTAAGTCTTCTATTTATCTTAGTAGACTAGTAGTCTTTTAGTTTTAATATTTCATTAGTCCAACTACACGAACGATTGGTCTCGATAGAGAGAGCTACTGTTCGCACTAATTATTAATAGAAGTTCCACAAATAGATTGCTGCTACCTACATGTGAAATTATTTTTCCTTAGTCGTTTATTCTAGAGAGTTTTTATTGAAGTTTTAGTTAGTTTTTTCGATTGTTTTATTGTTAACTTTATCAAGAACCGATACTTATTACCTGCCGGTATATTATTAATCTTTGAATTTAAACAAAATTGAAATTTAAAATAAGAATGCAGCTATTGGTACCTACTTATAATTTATTGGTCGTACTCTGCAGAATTCTCAGGTGTAACATCCCCTAGCAGACAACCCTCGCAAATCTAACCTTGACCTTCATGTTAACAGAGATTTAAAAGGGAGTGTCGAAGTGAAGCCATTTGGGTCAACTCTCGATTTATTTTAGGGTAACATAACCTTGCTCAATATTTCTGAAGAATACTTGTTTTCGTAAGACCCTTGTTGAACACCAAACTACACAAAGAACATTTCTTGTCCAAACCCCGATTAAAATTTGTCGTAAAAGGTATTGTAACTAATTAAGTAATTAGTAATTTTGTAAAAGTATGAGATTGCCGTTTTGTTGCAATAGGTTTTTTGAATGAAACTTTTTCACAGGAATTAGCGGCTTGGTTCAACGTTATCTTACCCATAATAATGACTCATTTGCGTCAAATCAATACAATAAAAAATACGAAATATGGGTGCCTCATAATTTCTCTGTTCTGCAGAGAGAAACGCGTGTTGAAACTTGTGTTGCTTTATTGAATCGGTACAGAAATGAAGTAATATGGGATCGAATGGTGACATTTGATGAAAAGTGGATTCTTTATGATAACCGTAAAAGAAGAATACAATGGCTGACCCCAGGTCAAACGCCACAACCGTGTAATAAAGCAAAACTTACCAACAAAACCATAATGGAAAATGTTTCGGCGTCTCAGCGTGGTGTAATTCTCTAGATTTCTTCCGATCTGGTTAAGCAGTAGCGGCAGATGTCTATTGAGCTAACTGTATTCTGAACATTGTTGGCAAAACTAGCAGCAAAACAGCTCCGACTCATGAATCAATCTTCACCATTATTGCTCCATGATAACGCGAGACCTCATAGAGCAAGAGAAACCATTTTGACTTTTCACAAACTATTCGTCATCCTCCGTATTCGCCAGGCATTGCTCCAACGGACTACCATTTTATTCGTGATTTGGAAAATGCTTTCACACAATTTGTGCAGTCTAGATGCTCAGAGTTCTATCGCTAAGGCATAAATGACCTTCCTATTAGATGGCAGCAATGTATAGATAATAATGGTAACTATTTTGATTAAATAAATTAGTTAAAAAAAAATAAACAATTTTGATTTTCAGTACAATTGGCAATTTCATAGTTTTACCCCTATAATTAATTTTATTGTAATGCAATGTCTCGAGACAGATAGCCTTTGAAAAGTGCGTTTTGCCAGCGATAATCTACGGCACTAAAATGTGGTAGCTCATAATGAGCCATATAAGAGGGCAATGCAACTAGAGGGATACGCTTTAAATTTCTCTAAATCATCAAATCAGAATTCCTCAGAAACCCTTTCGAAGCGGGAATTACAGAACCGATCAAAGTGCAGGTGCTTGTGCCAGTAGTAAAAGTATTTTTGCTGAAATATGATGATTTTCGATAGTCAGGAAGTCTGTAAAGTATCCGAATTCAAACCAGAAAACCTTACAATATTTTCTTGTTTTTCTAAAGTTAAGGCTGATTTACATGGTGCAATTTAATTGCCTATGGCTTACAATAAAATTGATGCATCAAATGACTTGCATCGTCTAAATGGTGTTTAGACAATGCAACTTTCATTGTTGCTTCAACTTAATTGAAGCCATAGGCAATTAAATTGCACCGTGTAAATCAATCTTTATTTTAATTTAGTGAAATTTTAATTTTACCCTTTTTTGACCTTTTCGAGTAGGTACTTACTTGCCTAGAGAACAAGTGACGAGATGCCAATCTGACCCATTTACAACTTTATTCTGATGAGTCTAACGCTTTCACAATATTTTGCCCAACCAATACAATCTACTTGCTAGAATATTTTTGCAAGTATTTCTATGCACGTTAATCAAAACTGTTAGTGGAGCTAGAAATTACCAGGAAATATGCAGTCTTTGAACATTGTAAACTAAACTAAGCCTCAAATCTGAGAATAATCAAGTAATTCTATTACATTTTCTATTTGTTTATGCTCACCTAGTCGTCAAATATTATCGAAAAAATAGTGCCTATGTCTAGTACTAATGATTCAACACGAAGCATTGCAAGCTGCTTTCTTTTTTTTCTTATTTTGAGCTTGCCATTATGTAGTGTTTCAATCAATTTTGTTTCAAGCTCCGTTCAGAACCAATGTGGAAAGCGTTAACTTTAGATAGTTATGATGAAGAAAAAATCCTTTACTAAACTGCCTCTTTTACTGTCACCAAACTGCCTCTGTCGGCCTCACGTCAAGCGGGCCTCTGTCGCTTGGGCAGAGGGCCGCTCGCTACTACTGTGCTTAGTTTTTGTAGATACGTAAACATAGGCTTCACAGAGTGGAATTAATTGTAGCTAGAACAAGCGTATTACGCAAGGCGTCATATTTCACTAGTGTTTGTTTCACATATTATGTGATCTTTATACTTTTCTTTTGATTTCATTGACAAATAAATTGCAAGATAACGTCCTTTTAGTGTAGTCCTGTCTAATTAAGATACTATAAATACAGTTTAGACGCCATTATAAAAATGGCGACTAAAAATCCGTCGTTTTATATTATTTTGAAATAACATTTATCTTCTGTCCTTTTCTTAACAAAATAGAAAGAAAAAGATACACTGAACTTAAGTTTAGTTGGTTCGTGAACAAGGTAATCAGAATCATCTATTAGACAGACTATTGCAATTGGAAAGCACACCATTTCACCAGTATCGATCTTATGTATCATATAAATGGTTCAAGGACGGAATCTGTCGTAAATTGGGGTAAAGATTTACCCCAATTTTTCAAGTTCTTTTGTTTGTTTATCTATTCAAACATAATATTGGCTGTGTAATATTACCTCGGACATGGTCAAGGTCAGCGTTTCGTTTGATTCAAAGCCGAGGGGACCAGATGAAGGGTCGCAATTCGAAGGGTTTCGATGAGTGTACCAATACTGGTATAAATTATGGCTTTATACTTATATTTATAGTTCGAAAACTCCAGATCATGTGAGGGTTTACCTTCAATAAAAGTATAACGTCAAATGAAACATACCGCATATAAAAAATATAAGCGTTTTTATAAGCGTAACGTTTCATTTGACGTTATAGTTTTTTTTATGTTACATATCATTGTTATGTAATGTGTATTTAGTAAAATCATTTCTCCATTCCGCTATTCATTTATCATTTATCTGCTAACTAGTGCGTTGATATATTGTTATTTATAAAACAGACCATGTTTATAATAGTCTCGTGAATGTTATTTATTGTGCATATCGGTATTTTTTTATTGCACTAATATGTTTAAGGAATTTCTGTTGCGATAACGTCAGCATCGTAAACATTTATGGAGCAAATACAAATACGAGTGTAAGTACGTGTCAAACTGCACATAATTTAACATACTTTACTCGTCTCGAGGCAATCTTAAGAATATGAGAGGTAAACTTAGATCTGACGTAACTATAGGTAAGATACCTGTGTTAGCCAAAATTTAGATCTTTTCCTGGGGAGTTGATTTTTAGTTACATTGTCGTGCTTAGGTACATTTCTCCAGCATTGACCTTACAAACGGTGTAAGAAGGGCTTGGTACAGATCAATTTTTAATTTATAATCAATAGGTACACTACCTATACTTAACACCTTTATATTAAAAAAAAAAATACTACTAATATTCCTAACAAGTATTGCATTTTCAATCTGCCCAGCCAGACAGTCTGCGTATTTTACATAAGTGATTCCATGCCCGTTTTTACTAAATAGGCTGAAGAGGATTAATAAACTATTATGAAATTATTTTGTCCATGCTCGGCTCGAAAGTCCCATCATAATCCTGACTGAGTGCATCGAGGGGATGTTTCACAAGGGCTAAATAAAGGTGCATGCTGATTGTGCAAGTAATATTAATTTATATTGCTCTTGTAAAGGTGAGCAGCATAATAACCAGACTGCAATGTTCGTAGCCACACTTATTTCTAAAGAATTCGTCGTCGAAAACGTGGTGATTTATAATTAAGGTTTGAGAAGTTGCGACAGTTTCAGTTCCGGCACACGAAACAACCCACGATCTAAGTCTCCGGTGTTTCTTCACTTCGACACACCTACATTACTACACCGACGACTGGCTCGGGAGAAGGCACGGCTCCCTGTCGTTCAGGGTGACGCAGGTGCTATCGGGGCACGGCTGCTTCGGCAAGTACCTGTGTCGCCTAGGCAGGGAACCGGACGCTCGGTGCCACCACTGCGTCCAATGCGGGGAGGACACGGCGCAGCACACGCTCTCCGAGTGTGTAGCTTGGGAGGAGCGGCGCCGTGTCCTCACAAATGAAGTAGGAGGCGACTTGACGCTGCCGGCAGTAGTGCGGAGGATGGCCGGCAACGCAGAGTCGTGGGACGCGGTGGTGTCCTTCTGCGAGGACGTGATGTCGCAGAAGGAAGCCGCGGAACGGGAGAGGGAGATCTCAACTCCCTTCCCGGGCCGCAGAAGACGCACCGGGCGCCGAAGAAGGGCGGATAACGCCCTCTTCCGCCCCCCATGAATGGGTCCAGGGGCGAGGGACATGGGGAAGTCCCCGCCCCCTATTGATGGACCCCGAGGCGGAGGCGCGCGCGAGTGTCAGCGCGCGCCTCTGAGGCGATGCACGGGGTAGCTTAACACCCCACTACCCCGTGCAGGAGACGAGGCCCGGACAGACCGGACCAGCACGAGAGTGTGGGGCTGCGGAAGAATTTAGACTCCCGCGGTCCCACGCGCGCTCGTGTTAGAAGAGACACCGGGGTGGTTTTAGTCAGTAAAAGTCTGACAGACCCCGTCGCCCACCCTAGGGCGGCGGACATCCTATGAGGATTTCCAACCCGAAAAAAAAAAAAAAGATCCAATGATGTAAAAGCGAGTTTAAAATATAGTTCGTTGTGATTATTTTAATAATATCGGTTTTTATTGTGTAGCACAGTTGTCAGTACTTCTGTACTTCAAACATCTGAACTCCTTTTTAGGGTGTCGTATCTAAAGGTTAAATCTTGATGGACCATTACTAAGACTTCACTATACTCCTGTCTGTTATTTGGCTATATGATAGCTAGACAGTTGAAACAAAATATAAAAAAATGTTTGTGTCGATAATGGCTCGGAACCTTTCGTTTTCATTTTCTTTTCTTTTCACTACTGTTAACATTTTCGGTGTCCATTAAAAGTCGTCTTTTAAACACAACAGTGAGTACGTACCCTACAGCGTTTACTTTAACAGCGTTTAATTTGTACGAGTCGGATTTGCCCCCACTCCATAATAGCTACCCATCAAAACCAGGCTTACCTGTTCCCTGCATCAAGAGGGACACAAATTAAATTTCATTCCATTATTGCATATTGCTTTTGGAAGGATTACACGTGTTTTATAATTATACATATGTGCGAGGCTTATATTTACGCTTCCGTTTCAATACTTCCCCTCGCAATATTTTTGTGGATATTAAAAAGTGGATGTTGTAATTCTAGGCAGAAATATTGATCTTTATTTAAATTTAGACTTAATCACAGAACAGATATTAACTATTCTGTGGACGTAATGAACGACGTTTTCTAAAATTAGATAAATCAAATCAATTAATAATTATTAAATCAAGTTATTTGACAACAAAATTAAAAGACAGTCCTCCTAGAGTTTTCGCTGGGAAGAAAGCTTGGCGCAACAAACTCTCTAGCAGCACTTTCCATACTTACTTTTTTTTTGTTTAGACTAGAGCAGTGTATTGATTATTTTTCGCTCGGACAAGTGATGTCGATGCGATGGAACAAAATTGTTCCGCTTTAGAGGATGCTTGATTATTATTATGGATGTAGATACTAGCGTTTAGCTGCTATAATGTTAAAACAATGTGGTTTAATTAAGGCTGGAAGAGTTGTCGTTGACGCGCAACTTGTTGAGAATTCAGTGTAGCTAAGTAGGTACTAGATTTCTGAATCACGCTGCGTTAAAATGGTGCAGTTACAGTTTAGATTAGCATAATACCTATACGTAGTTTTTGTGCGGATATTACCACTGGATTACCAATGTTGTTGTATCGGGAGTTTGGTCGTGGAGGGTCTCCACATCAATCTCCCTCTGGCGCAGCATCGTTGGTCGTGTTGTTGGGTTTAACATTGCACCACCTCAGTCAACTGCCGTCTTTCTTCCTATTCACAAAGTCTCATTTTAAGTGATTGGGCTTAATAAACTAGCGCGCTTTACCATCAAAGATTGCATCACTGCTTACCATCAGGCGGGATTGCAGTCAAGCGCTAGTTTATAATTATTAAAAAATAAGGATCTAAATTTATGCAGGTTTATGCAATGTCAGATGTTATTGCTTTCATGTTCGGTTTTAAAAAGGAAAATGATAATACTGGTACTACTGCACCTTTTTTGAATAATGAATGATTTGATGATCATCAAATGATTCTTTCGAACAATCCGCGGCCCTGACAGTCCAATATTGCACCCTTCTCTGTACTAAATCAATACACCCAGACCGGGAAATGCTCTAAAAGAATACACTAATTAGTTAAGGCTATTTATTATACATTGATAGGGACTAAGTGGCTATCCCGCTACTCGTTTGCAAGTTTCTATTCAGTCAACGCGTCCATTAGATTAGAATTCGCCCTGCGCATTCCTTTATTTTTTAAGCCGCGTTTATGTTATGTTCTTGTTTGAAAATCCTGCTCACATCTACGGTTTTTCGAAAAAAAAAAAAAATGGTATTTACTTAGATGGTACGGTTTTCCATACATCTATCTTGTAAGCAGTAATTTGTTCATCAACTGTATATTTTTAATTTCAAAACCTGAGCTTTTAACTCTGTAATTTATGGACGTAATGTAATAGATGCAACGTCATAAAATTTAAACCTGCATAATATAATTAAATACTTACATGGAAATTTTTTATCAACTGTGATTCGGATTCGAACTTCAAGTTATATGGAGCAGTAGACGTTTTACCAAATTTTTAGACACACGAATTTTATCTTTTTATTGTAATGTGTATTATTTTTTATTGGTGCTGTGAAAATCAAAGCTTTTGCGATTGTGTGTGCTGTGCTTATTCTTCACGTATTTAGAAAAAGTCAATAAAAATATGTAACTAAGGATTTCAAAATTAATTAAATATATTTTGCTTTGCAAAGCGATTGCGAATTTCGAAATCTTTTCAGACTGATGTTGTTACTTTTCTAGGAAAAACATTTTTACAAACTTTGTAAGAAGCAATCTTCTAAGTGTTCAATCCCCGATCTTTTCTAGACTTATTTAATACTTAACGTATTTTTATGAATACGAGGCGACGGAACTTTGCTTATTAAAAGCTATCGATCTTTGCTCAGCGAAATGAAAAAAAAAACGTAGTGCTTAGTTTTTTGTACCCAGTCGCGCATCGCCTCGGAGCGCCTCTTAGCGGGAGCCCTAACGTATTAGTCTTTAAAAGTTGCCGTCAACAGTATTTTCATCAGTGTCGCCATTCGTCAAAAGATTCTATTTTCAAAACAAATTCTTGAGCATTTTAATTTGTCAACGATTTACTAAATAGACATTCTTACCTTTTCATATGAGATTCATTTAAATATTGTTTTTAATGGGAACATGTTGTTTTAGGCCTATAATTGTTCTTTCTTATCCGCTAATAATCTTGACTTAGTAACAAGCGTTTTATTTGAAAAATCATATTAGGTATGTAGATGTTTTTTTTTCCTTATGAAGCATTGTAAAAATTGTAGGAATGTAATTTAATCTGTATGCTTTCTCATTTAACGATGTACCTATATGACAGCTGCTTTCGAAATCTGCCTAACGATTTATTTTTAAATTACCTAATTTGTGTTTCAAGCAGAGCTGCGCAATTATAAAAGAATATTTATTATTTTTCTTAACGCCATCAAAGCAATGCCTATTGAAGATGCATCTTGAGGTACTATTAGCTTTGCGCATGGCAAGGCCGCATAGCAACAGTTATTATAGATTATTAGCTGACACGGCAATCGTTGTAGCTCCATGTAAAAATCTTAATGTTTGTGGTGGGCCACCCTTATCACTTACGTACAATCAGCTGTAGAAGTCCATTCCCACCTTAAAGACTACTGTCACCTGCGCTAAACCGGCCACGCACACTAACGCATTATTTTTATTATCGCAGTCTTCATCTTTCTTTAAAGTAATGCAAAATTTCGTTACTTCATTTGAAGTTAAGTTAGCGGCCGCACTTAACAATGGTCTATCATAAGCGAGCGATTGTGGGTTCGATCCTTAATAATGGCAAATCTTTTTGTTTTTTCATATAATTTAAAATTATGATAACTGATTTGTATTTTAAAGTAAAAATGTTTGCAAATAATATTTAAACGAATAGGAAAATTTACTGAATATTTATACCAAAATAGGTTTTTATTATATGTTTTAGTTTACTATAGATGTAATATAATAAAAACATATATAAAAATAAAACAATAAGCATATTATAATGCAATATATTATAAAGTTATATATTATTCGGTATAGATATAATATGATATATACATATGATATATACTAATATATGATATATATGATATATACTAATAAATGAAACAAACGTTGAAATGGCAGCATTGTAATGTTTTATATAAAAGTAATCCTTGACAAACTTATGATATTATTATGGTAAAAAATATAAAAAACATTTTTGGTTTTTAGATATGAAAGTTATAGTATTACATGTTATCATTAAAGAGGTTATAGCTTAATTATTCATTTTCTTAAAGAAAAGAGGATTGAAGCTTAACCTGAATATTATTACAATCATAAAATAATCTATACTTAGAACACAAAACAGTGCTTATTACATTTACATTTTTTTTGCGTGTATAGCATGGTACTAGTGCTACCATCCTGCAGTGCCTTTTTTCGGAGTTTGAAGGCATGAGATTATAATCTTCAAGCGCTTTCTTAGTTCAAAAGTAAACGAACTTATTTCTTATCAAATTCCGAAATTATTGTTTTTATAATTTACCAAAAGTAATTTGTATTGAAATTGCAAAAGGCAACATCTGTTAGCCATTAAGCCAACCGAACATATTACTGTCACTTAGCTAAATTACTTTACGAGTTGGTTTAGAGTCCGTTATTAGGATATATAATTTTATTTAAAACAGTCTGTAGGACACTTCTGCACTGTGATTGTTATAAACTGTCTTTTTTTTATTTTTTATATTTTTTTTATATTATTATTTAGCTCGATAAGTGTCCACCAATCTCGCCAGTTTATTTTTAAACCACAAATGCAACCTCCCTTCTTCGCATGATTTAAAAGTTTACTACACGGTAAATATTGTTGTATCGTTCCACTTGTCTCGACACATAAGCCACCTTCGTCTTCCAACCTCATGATTTTGGCTTACAGTATTTCTCTAAAACAATAACAATTTTATTACACACTTGCAACAAGCGATTGGTTTGCACCTTGCCCAAATAATAAAAAAAACAACTTACACAAAAGCCGGTTTCATATATGATATTTGAGATATATTGCTGCATATGCCTGCATATTGATTAAAAAAAGTAAAACTAATAACACGAACTCGTGACTAGATATATGTTCACCAACCAACAACAGCTAAGTAATATTATTTGAGTTATTGTAGTTAATAATAGTTATTGTAGGTAGTGGAATATTTTTTGTTCAGTTTGTTTCAAATCTACCGTCAACTTTTTATAATGACTCTATTATGAAAAAATCTTAAAATAAAGTATCATCGTTAAGTTGCGGATCGGTATTTTTACATATTTTTGTTGTCAGCATTCATAATTCACCAATAAACATTTCAAAAATATTTTGTAAGTTATTAGATTTGAACTCGAACCACCTTGAATGCCTATCAAGGCGAGGACCGCTAGGCTATTGGAACACTTACTGTGAACGTTGAAATTAGTAAGTAGTACCTAACAATCATAAGCGGGCAGTAAGTTGTCAATGTGTATCAAACTTTATTATAGAAGAAGGTCGTAACTACAACTAGTAGTGCTTGGGCATAGTTTTGTGAGATTGTAACTCGACTTTTGGTCTTGACTGTACCTACTGAATATATACAAAAAAGAGACGGTATTTCCTAGCGCTATATTCGCTTTGTTCATTAAGGTTTTTTTTTAAATTTGGAACTTGAAATCCCTTTGCGACAAAAATAGTACTGTTTCCTATGAAAGTTTTTGTGATTATTTCCACCATCAAGTCATCTCTTATATTATGCGTAACTATCGATTAAGTGATCTATGTATTGTATGCCAGGAGGGAGTGACAGGCGAGTGGCGCGGTGCTTGGGTTATGCTGATACGGCGTGTCATGGTCTACTACACAACCAAGGAACCTACCGTGTGCACAGTGGACCTCAGGAAGACGAGATGTGTTGGTAAGTCAGTAGTGATAATATTATAAATCAATAGGAATCCAATTTTATTTTTCTGAGAAATATAAACATACTTTTGACGCTGAAACCGACACCGGTAAATTACACAGAAATCTAAATAATAAGGCAATTAAAATCATACAGAAAGCTTAATCTATAAATACTAATATATAAAGCTGAAGAGTTTGTTTGTTTGAACGCGCTAATCTCAGGAACTACTGGACCGATTTGAAAAAATCTTTTTGCGTTGTATAGCCCATTAATCCAGGAAGGCTTTAGGCTATATAACATCGCTGCGACCAATAGGAGCTGAGCATACCCAACTCCACGCGAACGAAGTCGCTGGCGGCCGCTAGTAAAAAATATTAAGATTTCTATTGTAGCGGTCATGTTGTCGTTTATTTCGATTTGTGCAGTAAAAATGAATAGGTGCCGAGTGTGATTCTCTTAAGGGGATAGATACCCTCGAGCGGCCAAAAACGCTCATCTTTCAAAGTTTATTCCTCCAGAATGCCTTGATCAAAAATTTTGAAAAAAAAATATTATAATCATAGATTCAAGCACAACATATTTAGTGTTTATTATTTTCTATACGGCCTATATTTACGTCAAAAGAAAAATATTTCTACGCGGCGTTTTTTAACTTTTAAATCGATATTTCTCTTAAAGCGCTTAGACTTTTTTAAATATTCGTACTCGCAGTAACGTGTATCTGTAAGAGCTATAGAATCATAGTTCTATTTTAAAATTGATGAAATATTTAATAAGAAAAGTAATAAAAATGAGTGTCCGTACGAGTTTCCGCCTTGCGAGGTTCAGAGGGGCTCTATGCGGGACGCGGGCGCGGGTCGGCCGGCAGTCTCGCGCCAGCGCTCGTGAGAGGAGGCTGTGTCACTTTTTGCTCCGTGCACCCTTGGATACTAATGTAAAGACATGCTTCAGAAGCGTAGAAAATAATAACGACGTAGTATGATCCAGTACAAGTCTGTTTAATTAATGATCAACAGCACAGACATCAGTAGCTTTTATACACCATTGAGTCAAAACACTAACGAATAGTCACAAAACTAATAGACAACGGAAACGGAAATTATCAGGTATTGAATAAAATTAAGAAAAAGTTAATAGTAACGCTAGTAATTGTCAATAATTGTGTACAGATATTTGGATTAACCTAAAATATCGAAAGTTGTTTATATTTATTTATTTGAACAATGCTTGATTCAATAAATAAATATCCGATGGGCGGGAAGACTAATGCTCGAGAGGAATTTATAATAAAAGTTGGCGGTAATCGGAAGTTGCATCAATAATTCTAAAATTAATTAAATAATGGCCGAAAGACCGGAAGTGTACTTCCAAGTGTGATTTTAGAATAAACTAAGGTTTTAAAATCCTCCCAAGTAATTTAAAGTAATCATAATAAATTTAAATTAACATAAATAATTACGCAACTACGATCAATATAAAATAATTATGAAACTAAGTATAGCTTCATAGATGGGCGGGAAGCGCAAGCTATAACACTAAGTACTTCGAGTGCAACGAAGTATTTTTAGTGATTTTGTGTATAATTATTGAATGTTTGCATTTATTGCCGCGCTGGGACGCTTTACGTGATTTTATATGATGCTTTATTTTGATACTAGCTTTCCGCCCGCGGCTTCGCCCGCGTGGTGTTCGATTATATCGTGCTTTTCAGATTTCCTTCGGGAACACCAAATTTTTGCGGGATAAGAAGTACCCTATCATTTAATCCGGATTTCTAACTTTACGTCTACAAAATTTCAAAGCAATCGGTTCAGTAGTTACAGTGTGAAAGCAGAACAAACAAACTCACTTTCCCATTTATAATATTAGTATGATTCGGTTATACCGCGCTTCTAGATTCCTTCGGGTTAAAGTTATTTCTAAGTAGGGCATGCAATACCGGTTTACCGGTTTTCATTTTTACCGCCTTTTCTCCTTTCGTCTTTTTTCGTAACTATAAAATTACCGGTAAAAAAATATAAAACCGGTAATTTACCGGTTTTATGTTTTGGGCAAAGTTGTTCATTTATTCACGCATACGTCAAACTTTCCATTATATGTAATGTTTGACACTTAAAAGTAGCTTTGACGTAAGCATTTGTGACGATTCGTGTCATTCATTAGTTTGTATAACTGTACTGTACAACGACTATCGCACTCATGTCAAATTTTCCAATGACTCCAGAGCTAGACGAACGTAACCAGTCTTACTAGCTTGGCAGTGCAGGATTGAATACCGTATTGGTGGGGCCAGAACACTTATCGGTAAACTAATCTGCTTCAGGGAATGTGATACTCGTCCTAGAGTGATACGCTTTGTAAGGCGGGTATTTTCAGGTACAAATACCAACCTACCTAACCAACCTAACCTGTCAGGGAGCACATCGACTTCCTGAAGCAGAAAATGTACGGTACACCCAGAATCGCACTTTCTAAAACAATGAATGGTGGGTTTATCGACCAGACCAAGGTGGCTGACACTTACCTACTGGATGACGATGCCATGTGTTCATTCTGGCGCAGTATCTGTTTGGTGCCTGTCGCTTTTTTGGATCAAATGGTTTTCAATGTTGCACGCTCGCTTGAGTCTGGTTCGCTACCTCAGTTCCTAACAACTAGAGTAACCCACCTGCTCCGTAAATCAGGTAGCACTGCGGAACCCAAAAATTATTGGCCGATCACTTGTTTACCGACCATCTTTAAAGTTCTTACATCCAATTTTAAAGTTAAAATTAACAAACATATTGACAGAAACTCATCATGTCTGCCTCTCAAAATGGATGTAGGAGCGGCTCCCGCGGTACTAAGGAGCTACTCCTTAATAACATGGCCATTACCCAACAAGTTCGTCGTTCCCAAAAGGATCTATCGACATGTTGAATAGTTTTTTTTTTTTTTATATATTGCCTTTCACGGACACCAGCTCCTCACATATGTAACAAATACTAGACTGAGTAATTGTACGGTTTTAGCTATAAACAAAACATTGTGAGGAGAAATAAATGAATAATAATAATTATTATTATATAATAAGGCCTATTATGACTTGGTGCCACATACAAGGCTCATGCGGGTGATGGAGTTCTATAAAGTTGATGCAACTCTGCACACCATCTTGATGACGTGTATGGCTAATGGAGGACGGTCCTTCGCTATCCTGGATATCGAGATATTCATAGGAATAGCGATCCGAGCCAGGTCTATTCCAGGGCGATACTTTGAGTCAACTTTGATTTTGCTTAGCCTTGAATCCTCTAAGTACACTGCTGGAGAATACACGTCTAGACTATCGGCTGAGGAGAGGTGGTCAGGTTATATCGCACTTCCTTTACATGAGTGACTTAAAATTCATTGCTCCCCACAAATTTCAACTGAAGGAGCTAATGAAAATTACTGAAACTTTCAGTAGCGTTATCAGGATGGAATTTTGTGTGGATAAATGTGTGGTCATGCATGTAAAGCGAGGAGAGATTGCGGCATCCATGGGAACCCAACTCACGTTCCGTAAACCTTAGAGCGCTCTCTGCATCTGAAACCTATAAATATTGGGTATGTCGAATGCTTTATACCAGTAACATTGATACCCAACGTATCAATGTTACTGGTATGAAGCAATCGCTGAAGAAACGTTTTGCATCTCATATTCATCTTCGCGTCACTGAAAAAGTAATAAATAGTCTTCTATTAAGCGGAAATAAGGTACGAGCCTTCAACGGTTGGATCATCCCGATTTTATGTACTCTTTCAGCATACTAAAATGGACTCGGACCGAAGTCGACACCCTAGATAGGAGGGTCCGTTCGGTGCTGACTACAATTCAATTGCATCACCCACTGACATCGGTTATGAGGCTGTATTAGTTTATACCCCGCGAAAAAGAGAAAGTTGAAGCTTTTTAAATGGTAAGACCCTCCACAATCGCGAGATATGCAGTCTCAGGGAATATTTCCTAAAAACCGACGTGGGAATGCATCGAGATGTGGTCGTGGTTGACAAGGGAATCACTCCGCTCTCCTTGCCTTGGCTAAAAAGAACTGGTGCAAGCCAGTATACCTACTTGACACTGAAGATCGCATTGAGGTTTAGCAAGCTACATTGAGGTTATTTCCGGTTTCTAAACGGGCTTGATGTAGATTTACCAGCATTCGTTGGCTGGCTGCGTTTTGAAAATGAAAATTGTCTAAATTAATCTAAAGGTGCTTTATTTACGCTTGACTGCGCCAAAGAAAAGGTCATGGTTTTAAAAATTGTGTTTATATGCTCATTTTAAGCAATATGTAACATGTTCACTACCATTGTACCTTGTGTACTTATTTATTTTCTGCTTTAAGACTACCCAATCACATAATTAATATTTTGGAAAAAAAAATATAAATTTACCGTTTTTACCGGTTTACCGGTAAAAATATTTCAATTACCGTTTTTTTACCGGTAAAACAAAAATTACGCTAATTGTATGCCCTATTTCTAAGGCCACACCTGTTCATTCCTCCAATAAAAATTAAGAACATCTCAAAAAAAAAAATCGTCAAATTTTTGCTAAGTACAAAACAATAATATTTTCCTTCCCTAAAAAATATATAATTGATACTTGTAATTTAATCCATATGAAACTTGATTAAATTTCCCCAATTTTTTTTTCTAGTAGGTAAATTAAAACAATTTCTTTTTTTCATTCTTTAAGTTCATTAGTCTCAGGTGTTCATTACCTAAAATTTGGTCAGCAAAATTTTTTAAACAATATGTATTCTAAATAATATGCACCTATTTTAGTCTGACCTGTGAGTTTTATTTAGATGATGGAGTTTCCGGGATTTTTTTTTAAGTCCTGGTAAGTATCAATGGGAATTATACCAAAAACGCTAAATGCTATACAATATGTTAAGAAAACCCTGTCCGATCCGTGAAGGTATTGTTAGGTATCGATAACTGATTCTACTAATGCCTGCAAAACCTGGCTAAACTTAAAAAAAAATACCCCCTAAAAAATAAATAACTTAAATAAAATAAATAGGTAATTTCATGGCAACACAGGCACAGGTCATGACCGCAGTTGACCTCATGCTTGTAGGTATAGGTAGCTTGTTCACGTTTATCGACTCTCGAAAGAAACAATGATACTTAGGCAGCTCGAGAAAAGAATTTTTTTTAAGTAGGAAGGTCGTCTGACTCTCCGAATGTATCATTTCATTGGATGAGCACAATGGCTCTGGCAGAGATGTTCCATATTTCGTCGCACGAGATTAGCACGGACATGCACACAAATAAAAATCAAGTGGTGTCAAATCCGCGCTGGCCACAGTTGGCCCCTACCAATCCACTGCTCGCCGAACTGATAATGGACAATAATGATAATGTACTCACGTACAGGTCGGAAAAAATATCGTGAGGCACCGTCATGCTGGAACCCTCGTGCATTGACCGATAAGTCCCCACTTCCAAATCGTCTAACACCTGATCACAACACAGCTAATTGCAGTTACTACCTCCATCAGCATGTTACATTACTCTACGTTAGAAAACAACATGACCACACAATACACGAACAGTGTGTACACCAGCAATGTTTACGTGCAACTAATAATTTAAAGTAAAAATTATTTTTATTTTATAAACATAGGTATCTACGCGGCTGCCGGCGGCATGCTTTGATAGAGATGTGTAAGTAATCAAAATATTGTTTTTTTTATCGATTGATATTCGTCTATTTTTGGTATCGATTTAGTATTGTAGTTTCTCATTCTTATTCTCGATTCAACATCGCATGGAATTGTTTAGAACTTTTACAAAACTCAAATTAGCGAGGTACACTGCTGTAAATGAAAATCATGCCAAAGTATTAATTTCAGTTTCTGTCTGAATATCGATGATATTGACCGATAAAATATTTGTAAAACTTTACTAAAATTGTGTTTCATAAGTCTTTCTCGTTTCTGTTTACTAATACTTGTGTTATAATAATGTTATTAGTAATTAATCGATAAACAAACAAAAGTACTTTTACCATTGGGTAATCTGTGTTTTTACAACAAATCCTTCAACCAGATACAAGTTTCGATTAATAGCGATAAAAAAACGTTATTACGCAAAAAATAGTACATCCCTAGTTTCACGTACTTTTTTATTTGAAGACACCGACAAATTCGCTGCGCGCCGGCATCACAAACGGGACCGCCAAATATTGAACATAAATTTATACATTTAATATCCAACAATAAATCAAACGATGATACCGCCGAAAATGGTGTTGTCACATTTTAAAAATTTTCCTATTTTTGGGGAAGTTCGCGGGAAAAAAAGATAATTTCAAAATTCACTAGTATTGTTACTATGATGATTATGTAAAATTTCATATTTTATTTGGTCATGTGTTTACCTAACCTTTATTATCCTTACGGGTCGGACAGGGTTTTCTTAACATATTGTATAATAACTATAAATAAAGAAGAATAAACCGGTTCCCATTTTGCATTAATCATTTTTATAAATTAATATTTGTTTTCCCTTTTTTAAATAAAAAAATCCCTGCAACGCAGTATCGAAAACAACATAATAAAAGTAATTACCTAATATGTTTCACTTTAGGGCATGAGTTTTGATACCACGTAATTCTTTCTATATTAGGTACTTTTTAGACAGAATAGTATACTTTATAGACATGGTATGGCATTCTACGTTTGTTGCGAGACGTCCGCGCTCGAAGCAAGCGAGTAGGGAACGTGCACGTAAATATGATGCGGGGTGCGCGGGGGTTTCTGCCTAGCCCCGCCCAGATGCGCAAGGTCATCGTCGTTACTAATCGCCTTAAATCGCATGAATTTCCCGTATTCGTAACTTAATACTAACCGTGCGTTTCTGTAACCATCACCGTAAAAACTTATGTGAAGTGAGCGTGGAGTGAGTTGTAATTCCAACTAATGCCAGGGATTAACACTATTGACATCTCACTCTAAGCATAGGTACTTCAATTGCCATTTTTGTTCGACATTTTTATAATTGTCGCGAATTTTGTTAGACGTAGGTATATTCTTTACTAACCGCCACGCAATTTCACCCGCGTAGGTTTCGATATGCTCCGCTCCTATTGGTTGCAGCGTAATGTTATATAACCTAAAGCTTTCCTGGATTAAAGGGCTATCCAACGTAAAAAGGGTTTTCAAATCGGACCCGTAGTTCCTGAGATTAGCGCGTTCAAACAAACATACCCTTCAGCTTTATATATTAGTATAGATTATATATTCAGGTTCCACCGAAACAAATTCCACTGAAGCAAATTCTACTGAAAGGGGTAAATGAAGAGTATCTGCTTTTTTTACCAGTTTCAGTGGAATTTATTTCCAATTGAATTAAACGTTGCTTATTCAACTGGAAATTTCTGCTTTTGATTCCGAAGCTTTACAAGCTCTTGAAGATCGAAAAAAAGGACCGCCTTCCTTTTTTGTCTGGATGGGAAATCACCTCTCCCGCTCTGGGCGGCCAATTATTCGTATAATTAGATATAAAACATTGATAAGGCAGTGCCATATTTATTTCAAAGTTCTTGGTAACCCGTCAACTACAGCCACCTAACTTCTAGTCCAATTTTATTTTCAATATCGTGCCATAGTCCTTTTATTTTTAACTAGCGGCCGCCAGCGACTTCGTTCGCGTGGAGTTAGTTATGCTCCGCTCCTATTGGTCGCAGCGTGATGTTATATAGCCTAAAGCCTTAATGGATTAATGGGCTATCCAACGCAAAAATATTTTTTTAAATCGGACTAGTACTACCCGAGATTAGCGCGAACAAACAAACAAACATACAAACTCTTCAGCTTTATATATTAGTATAGATTACGTATGTAGGTACTTACTACAAAAAAAGTTATGAAAACTTTTATATGAGCATAAATTGTATTCGATCATTGGGTTACTTTTGGTTGTATTGATACTGTTGTGTGAGTAAATCTTATTATAAAGTTGCTGGACATCGGCAGTATAACGTCATTTCGCTCTTCTCACTAGATATCCCATTTATCCTTATAAGCCAAAGACCAACCCCGGGCTGATAATACTTAAGATTTATAGTCTAGGAGGGAAATGGAATCAAGGGGTGAATAGTATAAGGGTGTTCGCGGCGTGATTTTGGACAAAGACGACAATAGCAACCGCTACAATTTTTTTTCAGTATAATCCTACAAGGAGGAGCTTAGCAGGTTAAACCCCGTTTGGCTCCTCCCATTGGGTAACGCCCACACTTGTAAACAAAGTACAAAGAAAGGGTCCTTGTCCTTTATTTTGTACAGGTAACCAAAATATAGAGATAAAATATGGCCAAACCCCTTGGTTTGACCGTATTTTATCTCTATATTTTACGGCCTTACGTAGGATACTTAATGGTATAGTGCAAGATATTGTATAGGAACACGAAGTGTCTTAAAAAACCACAAAGCTAGATATAGCTTTGCAGTATTTTAAAACTTTGATACATATACACGGGGAGGTTCTAATCAAATTAGAAGCAAAAAACGAATTAACTTACTAGAATTTACTATCCAATTCCAAATGAGTAAAAGAATAAAATAAAGGCACTGATTTTAAATAGATTTGGTTATTTAGATTAGTAGAAAAGTTTTGAGTTTGTTGGTAGTCGATAAAAAGTAGGTACTTGAAACGAAATAAAAACGAAATATTTAACCTTTAGAAAGCTCAGCGAGTAATATGGGCTGTATTATTTTAGTAGACAGGTCAGAACTTTTACACAAACAAAGTTGCGAAAAACTATCATTGAACAAATTGCAAGTACAGTCTGTTACTCCAACTACTTAGCTGCAAAATTATTTGAGCAAAGTAAAATATGAATGAAATAGCTGACGCGACAAAAGTTGTTTTGCCATATACATTCATCATCATCATCATCATCTCAGCGTTTATCCCGGTTGCATCCGCGGCTTTCGCGTTGGAGCCAGGGGTCCGCTTTCGTACACATTCTCCTCCATTTCGCGCGATCTTTAGCATCCTGTGGTAAGAGCTTGTTGTTTTGCCATATACATTATTCATAGAAAATATTTTATTGCCATCGCGTGTAAAAAACAGAGTTTGGTCGTAGAAGGGTGAAAATTTAGCAGTGTTTGTTAAAAAACAATCGTCGATTACGTTTTGGATAAACTCCTCGGATTAAACAAATCCGTGCAGTTCATCAAAAACGTAATTTCCTCCAAGCTCGTGGTAAAGATGTATACATATAGTATAAAATAAAAATAAAAAGTGCGCATCTCCGTGCGGGACTCCTTTCAGGAACGAAATTCACTGATACTCACACATATTGATATAATAGGAATACAGAGAGGAGAGAGAAAGTAAGAATTTAATATGAGCATCAGATATGTAGTAACAGTTTTTAGAAATTCACATAAAGTGGTCGCCATCTTAGATTAATAACTTTGAGCACGTCACAATAGCGGCGGTAAGTTCTCTCTTTGAGGAGTGGCTAGAGAGGCGCCAAGGCGCCCTCACCTTCTGCTTGACGCAGGTCCTCACCGGACACGGCTGTTTCGGGAGGTTCCTGTTCCATATAAGACGGGAGGAAATGCCAGGGTGTCACCACTGTGGGGATGGATCGCCCTGAGGACACGGTGGAGCATATGGTGAAGATCTGCCCGGCTTGGGTAGAGCACCGCCGTGTCCTCATGGCGGCGATCAGCGACGATCTTTCGAGTCCAGGTCTCTGGTCTCGGGTCTCTGGTCCAGGTCATGGTCTGGAGCGAGAGTGTATGGCAGGCCGTCACCTTCTGCGAAACAGTGATACTGGCAAAGGAGGAGACGTCTTGGTTGGGAGACAACATCTAACTCCCCACACCGGCACCGTAGGCGCGGGCTTGCGGGCAGCGAGCAGTTGGCACTGTGGGCAGCTTGCCGCCCTGTTAGGACCAGGTCCGGGTCGACTGCGCGTTGTTTCAACCGCGCTTCAAAGAGATTCACGAAGACCGAAAAAAAAGGGCTACCTTCCTTTTATTGTCTGGATGGGAAATCACCTCTACCGCTCTGGGCGGCCAATTATTCGTATAATTTAATATAAAACATTGATGAGGCAGTGCCATAGTTATTCCATACTTCTTGGTAACCCGTCAACTACAGCCACCCAACTTCTAGTCCAATTTTAGTTTCAATATCGTGCCATAGTCCTTTTTTTTTCCTCCTCATGGATATCCGTCGGCCTGGGCGGGCGGCGGTGTCCGTCTCTTACTGACTAAAACCATTTCAGTATTTCACATCTTAATTACGCCGGGGGTTTTCATTACCTAAATAAATATTAAACGGAAAGTTGCAACAGATGCGAATGTCTGGAAAAGATTTTAATGGGAAATTTGTGTAATGTTTTATTTCCACACCCTTGAGTAATTACCGTTATGCAAGCAGAACGTAGTTGCAGCAATGGAATTTTTCATTGGAATAAGCCGTTTTCAGAAACAAATTATCTCTCCATCTCCGGTTTTAGCGTGGGCAAAAACCATACCTAACTAATGGTAGTTACCGGAAAAGCTTATAAATCAGTGATAGCAAATGAATAGCATAGAATCCCTAGGGATTGCAGATCTTGCACTATGCAATGCCGAGCGCTCCTAGACAATTTATAAAATCGTTTAGCTGTAAATAGAATGCCACGAGAATATAAAGTAAATAAAGTATGTAACAATAAAAGGATAACTATATAACATCTTTTGCTAACTAATAATAATAAAAAGAACAGTTTTTAACTAAATTTTGTACTTATATGATAATAATATCAAACATCTCTGAACGCTTAAGTTTTATTTTATATGTGCTTAACATTAGAAAGTGATTAACCAAAAGGAAATTGATTTAATGTTTATTTAATATACATTGCTAGTCTTGATTTAGAAATTAGAGAAATTATTTATAATTCGGTATTCTTTTAAAATATTGAATATAGTTAGGAGTACTCCTAACCTATTCAATAAATATTCCTTATAGGTACCCTAAATATTTAATATTTTAAAATAATACCGCCTTGAAACGAAACGGTTTTCTGTATACTACTATAGTAGAGAAAAGATTAAACAGAAAACGGTTTCGTTTAAAACTTCATGCTGCAATGATTGGTGGTGGTAGGCGTCATAATTTGTGTAACCATGTTAATCGCCAATAAAAACATCGTGACAGCGTCCCGGATGTCCCATAATTACGTTTTATTAACGTTTATACTCACTAACATGCACTATACAATTTTGTTCGTTTGTTTCCGTGAGATAAAAACTATTTAACAGTACTTCAAGGTCATTGTTTTTATGTTACGGTATGATCTGTCACTTTGAGAAATTGTGCTAAAATGTTAGTGAATCTTTTAACAATTGAATTTAATTATAATAATGCGCAATGACTTGTATTATATCTCGATCTTGATTAAAAAGTCGGTCAGAGTTAGGCAACAATAACACGAGAGAAATCCCGTAATAAATTAACATTTTGTAATTAACTAGGGAAATAAGAATATTTTTGACAGGTTGAAATTAAGATCGAACTGTGAACATTCTTGAAATTATAAGAATGTCTCCTTTCTAGAGAAATTTTCTAACCGTTGCAGCAATATGATGAACTATGAAGATTGTGGCATTTTCCCGACTATTCGCTAAACAGCGAATCTTTCGCCGCTACGCCGAAAATACTGCTCTATACTTATCTGGGTACAATTGAAAAATAGGAAATAACTGTATATTGATGTAAAATCTGAATTTCACGCAACGCCATATGCGTTGGACGGAAGGGCACAGAGCGTACCTATTGACCTAATGATTGTAATGTCTGCATCCAATACGCTCATTTAGATATCCATAAAATATATTCAAGTTGGAAATGTGCGTGCTCGCCTGATCATATCTCAGCAAGACTGCAAGCGAACGTGTGCTAAGTGAAGCCTTACCTATGAATTGATTAAGATTACTAGAATGTTCCATTCTCAGAATTATCGTCTACACAGATCCAGTAAACAGCAGACACCCACAGACAATTGAGAATTGGTATTAGTAATACACAAAAAAGTAGGTAAAAATAAATAAACGTATTTTTGTTTTTTAAAGAAATGCAAATGATTTTTAATATATTAGTGCTAACTGGTCTTTTTGAGAATTGAAAAAAAAACGAACAGATGTTGAGGTGTTCAAATTGGAGGGTAAATAAGAGAAAAGTTTAAACATCATTGGACCCAACATGACAAAGAAGAAAATAAATTATGTGTATTCGGACATCGGCTTAAACTTAGTTTTGTGTGAAACTAATAACTTAGGCGACAAACGCTTCGCTTTCAGAAATCAAAAATAAAACTCTCTGACATTTAGAGGTTCGGAATCCAGCATGTAAAAATCCACTTGTGTTTCGCATGGCGGTTTGCAACTGGGATGTTGCGGATGCCGATTTTTTCACATCCGGATGCGAATGCAGAGTGTTGAAGGCTCACTTCAGCGGACGTAGAACTTTAAGATATAAATAGACTATATGAGTTCTGCGCGGTGGGAGTACATTTTTTTTGCATATTTTCTACTCAACATTAATCGTGGTCCTCTTTATTTGGTTCGAAATAATATCTTATTATTTTGTCACACAAAGGGCAATGGAAAGAGCTATGCTCGGAGTTTCTCTGCGTGATCGAATCAGAAATGAGCAGATCCGCAGAAGAACCAAAGTCACCGACATAGCTCTGTGAGTCGCTAAACTTACGTGGCAGTGGGCAGGGCACATTGCTCGTAGAACCGATGGCCGATGGGGCAGTAAGGTTCTGGAGTGGAGGCCACGTACTGGAAGACGCAGCGTAGGGAGGCCCCCAACAAGGTGGACCGATGACATGGTGAAGGTCGCGGGAATCCGATGGATGCGGGCAGCACAAGACCGGTCAGCGTGGAAAGCCTTGGGGGAGGCCTTTGTCCAGCAGTGGACATCTATAGGCTGAAGAAGAAGAAGATTTTGCATTGGTCGTGATCGTGTTATTGTTAATTAACTAGCTAGATAATCTATGTTGGAGAAATAAAGAATTTAGTTATCAAACTATAAAGTTTACTTACAATAAAACCTAATACATTTTACCTTTTTATTGTAGGGAAAGTTAATATATGCTGACGTCCTAGTCAGCTTATTTTAGTCAGTAAATTAGTCTTATTTTAGTGTAACTCATCATGGTAGCTTTTCGACAATTATTTATGGGGTTAGCAACCTTCCGTACAAATATAAAAATAATCACAAAACTTTATTGCGTTTACTTGAATTCCTGTAAGTTTTTATAAGTTTGCTATATTTACGCGTCCTGTGAGATATGTAAAATCATTGTAGATGCAATGTCTGATTGTTGCTCTTTGTTTGCACAGTGACCCAGGAAGCTGACGAAGACACCAAGTCTACGTGCCCGACAGACGGCAGCGACAACCTGCTGTTGGACTGTCCGCACGCCACCTTGTATCTACGGTTCCCGCACGAAAGAGAACTCAAAGTAAGATCACTTCTTGTCTCTCATATTTACATGAAGAATCAGTAATCAATGAAGAAAAAATTACACGAATAAGATATACTCATGACCTGACAAAAGTCTTGATAATTTAGTTGTTTATACAACGAATTGTACATACAACTAGTTACGAAAAACTTTTCGCACTTTGACTTTTTTGAGGCGAGCCCCGTTCTATCAATCCAAATGAGCACAAATATCCCTCTGCGATGTTTATAATATGTATTAAGTTGATACGGTTTATTGGCTGAGTTTATAACATTTCGAGGATGTCATAATTATTATAAAATACTTGCAGTTTTAAACGTCGAACGTTTATAGGTATTTCAAGCAGTAACATGTTTTGTCGATATTTTAAAACCTCACCAACTGATATTAAATAGGTATGTATATCAATCATATTATAGCTTATTTCTACCAAGATAATATATCCAAGTATCTAAAGTCCAATTTATTAATATTATTTTTCTAGTAAAGCAAATAGTACATGTAGCAGCGCCATCTTTCGGCAATAATTTCGTCGGAAATGTGGTGGGTTTCATTCTGCCAGGGGCGCGGCGATTAAACTACATACATCCCTTGCACAGATGGCGCCACTTCATACAGATTGGTAACATTGCATTCTGTCTCTTTCACATTCACCATTTTGGTCTTACAAGAGTAAGGGACAAAGTATCGCTTAATTTTATAGATTCAGACGCCCGCTACTAATATGCCGTACCAAGTTATATTTATGTGAAATCCTAGGTCTCGTAAATCGCTGCGTTATACCTGCTCTGGAATCGATCAGAACAACACGGACGTTAGTGATCGGGTCGGTTATTAACTACTTTTAAGTCCACATAAATAATCAGTGGCTGTATTGGGTCAGCAACAAATAGTGTGCGTGTTGAATCAGCAACAGGGTAAAAGTCGACGGGAAACTACAACCAGTTGACATGGAAAATCATAAACAACCAGAGAAAGTGGAGGTACAAGAAGAGGAAGCTCAGATGCAGGAAGACCCACCACAACTAGTGAACGTTCAAGATCAACAGCCGATAGTTAACGGACATGTTCAACCGGTACCGGATCCTGATCCTGAGATCCTGTTGCTCCCAAATCAGATATTGGAGCTCGATAACCACTACATTCTGAACCTGGAGGATATCGTGGAACAAATGCGCGCTGATGGCGATCCGTCTATTGATGTAGAAGAAATTCAACGGCTTTTAGCCGCAATTGGATTTTTGAAAGATGGAGAAGAAGATTCAGACGAACATAATGATACTCCATGCAAAGAAAATCCACTTCGTCGTCGTCGTGATGACGACGATGACGACAGCAGCGATGAGTCTGACACTGAGCCATTAGCTGCCATGATAATCGTCGGAATGGTGGAAAGTAATTAATTGTGTACCATCAGCAATTATCAGTTCCAGGAATGACGTGCCAACTTGCCAAGTAAACTGAGGTGCTGCTAAACATATTACCGAAATGCACAAACATACAACCTGACCGCAAACTATCTTAGAGGCAGTGATTTATCATCTTTCAATAATAATATTTGTGTCTATTTAACATATACTAGCTGTAATACGTGTGTTAAAATTATTGTATTAATTTTCCAATGAATGTGATTATGTTTTCGGATACCGGTTTGTGCAAAAGGCGTGAAAAGTTCGGAGTGTTCAGGGTAAAATTGAAATTGTATTTTTTAAGTATGCTGTATCCGCATGAATTTATTTTGATAAGTATGTGCGTAGTCTAGTATTAGTATTCTATATTGTATTTTTTATGAAAGTTAGAATAACCAGGAAAAGTCGTAGGAACTAATTTTCTAAGTTCACCTATCAGGCATGCTGACCGAAAGAAAAATGTTTGTCTTTTTAAAAATGTAATCTATCATATAAGATTCTATAATCTTTCACAATTACCTTAAAACTTAGTTATTATACTTATACCTTACGGATGGATAAAAGTAGTTTGAACATTTACGAATAAACCTTTTAACTAACTATTACTTGTTTTTTCATTGCTTACCTACTTATCAAGTAGAGTATTAAATAGGCGATATGCACAAAATATATGCGAATGCGAAATTAGTTATATTATAAAGTTTGATGTATATATTTTATATTCAATTTATGTAATCAAAAATAACATGTAGGCGTAAATCTTTTTTCCGTCGCCGCCGGCCGCGGCCCGTCGGGAACCGGCATCAGCGCATTCGATCTTGTAGACCCTGTAAAATATGCGGCTCAGCTAAAGCGAAAGATATGTAGCGAATGTAATATAATATTAAATGTTTAGTTAATTTTACAAGCGAATGAATGAGTTTTTTATTACCAAAAAAGCACAATTAAAAGTCAGATGTTTATAAAGTTGCAAAACTATAATAAGTAAGTAGTGTCTATAATTATAGCCTAAAATTTTCGTACTGGGATATAACTAGCCGCCTCTCTTTAAGATATACTGGTTCGTAATTTACCACGTGGGCCTAGTAGTAAAGAGCATCGCATTAAGAGTGTGCTTTTTAATTTTAAAACAAAAACAAGTATTTTATGAGGGAGTTGTGATATTTTTATTATGTTGTAAAGAAGATATGTTCCGATTAAGTATGGAATAATATATCTGGCAAATGACCCGGCTTCGATGACAGGCCATTGTCTGTCATCGAAGCGTGATGGTCCTTTGCGAGATTTTAATTTGATTGGAGTTTCATTGATATGAGATTGCAGTTTGCACTTCACCGCTGACTCGTTGCATTTCCGATTTGTGCTCTGGAATTATTTCGGGTTTTGTTCGCGCATAAACCCGAGATTCCACATAACCACAAAGAATAAAATCGCACGGCGCTAAATCGCATGATCTTGGTGGCCAGTTGACATCAAAATTTTGTGACATTCATGTGTTCTGGAAATCGTTGTTGCAGTAAGTCGATTGTTTCATGCGCGGTGTTTTTTGTGCAGATTTATGCCGTCCATTTGAGGCCACAAGAAGTCCATTATCATATTCCTGTAACGAATGCCGTTAATAGTCACTGCAATTTCGGCCTCATTTCCAATAAAGTAAAAAGAACAATTAAAGCAAAGAGAATAATTACGTCCGTGGCGTAGCGGTAGCGAACGCGGCCGTTGCGCAGGGAGGCGCGTGTTCGATCCCCGCACAGTGCAAATATTTCTATGCATGAATATGAATATGCATGAGATTTGCACTGGTCTGGTCGTACCTCGAAAAGCACGTTAAGCCGTTGGTCCCGGTTGCCATACGAACATCTCATGGCAGTCGTTACGGGTTGGTTGGAGCCCTCAAAAGTCTAACAATTGGTCTAACTGCAATACTTAGAGGGTTGTGGAGGTCAGACGGCAGTTACTTCACGGAAAATATCGAAGTTTAGCCAAAATCAGCAGTTAGGACTGGTAAAAGCGGACCGCTGACTCCAAAGCTGAAAAAGCTACGGATGCGACTGGGATTAACGCTGAGATGATGATGATGAGGATACAACCCAATTGGGTTGTATTCTAAAAAATAATTTTTAAATAATTAGGAAGATATATTGATTTGAAATGTCGCATGACGTAATTAGCCCCCACTCCGTAACTTTAATACGCTATATCTGAGTAGTTATTGGTGATTTGGACAAAATAAAAAATACGGCTACTATTTTTTTTTTTTCTTCTCTATAAGACGGACTAATTATTTTTTGATTTTCATACTTTGGATACATCCCTATTATAACGCGTTGTTCTTCCGAAAAGCGCTTCATTTTTAATAATCGGAATAAACAGCGGTGACAGTTGCCAAATTTAAGAGTTGCCATTTGCATGAAAAATAACATTCCAATTTTAAATATTTGTACCCTTACTGAAGCGCCAATTATTTCGAATATGTCACATGCCTTAAAATTTCTGTTTCTAAATAGAACATTACAAAACGATTCTATTAAAATGTTCCCGCATGTTACAATTTAAGTAGATTTTTCACAGCAAGACTGTACAGTTAAATTTGAGTTAAATAAAGACATAGTACAGCTAAGGGCAGGCTTATTTTTAGCAGTGGGTTATTTCGGACTGTGGTTGAAGATGTACATAGTAAATTACTGTTTCAAGAAAAGCATAAAGTTATAGCAGTCCGCGCTGTGCCTGCGTGGTAGGTTGCGTCCCTCTCACAGAGAGGTTTTTTTCAGCAGTTCTGTTATTTTTGCAATCAGAACCTTAGTATGAGCAGGTTCTCTCGACTGCACTGGGCTTCAATGAACGAGAATAACTCATCGAAAGAGATTTAGGTCTAAATTTTTTGCTAGACCGGCGCGGGTATTATGCCATGCGAGATTTTATTATGCGTTTCTTAAACTAAAACAAATACTGACGTATTCTTAGATATTTATATTTAAAAGACATGTTCAAGATGAATGTGTTTTGTGTACTCCAGGGCTGGCGCTACATGGTGAAGCTGGCAGCTCACAACAATGGCGCCCATATCCACCACCAGCAGCTCACGAAGGAAGACGTGCCGGCCATCGTCGATAAATGCCTTAGTTTTATTTATGCTCATGGTATGTAAGCCCTTTGTCCATCCGCCCGTCCCTCTCACTTGTATTTTTTTTTTATTGACGTGTGAACTGTTTATAATGAATGTAGAAACCTATAAGATACACCTAAGCAAAGTTAAATTTAAATTTTTGAAGATAATGTACTATAGGCAAGCCATTTATGAGCCGTTATCTCAGATTTCGAATCATAAATGTGTATGTAAGAAAAAATCCTTAAGCGGTCCCCTAATAACTGGGTCCATGTTGAATTGTTTCTATCATATAATAAGGGTGTACTGTTCCAGTACGAAACTTATTTATTTCAATTTCATTACTTCGAGCACATTACACAGATACTACAATATGCGAACAACTTTAGACCAAAGTATCATTCATACGATGTACTGGATACTTCGCATTGTTAAGTTGGAATTAACAAGAGACGCCGCGTATTTAGGGTTGAATGCGGTCTCATAACATAAAAACACTCGCATCACATCCGCATTTGCATTAAAATTGTGTTGGTCTTTTAACAGACACCGATTTATAACTCTGATAAGTGTGACAAAGCATTAATCGATCAATCAAAAACCAACTACGTATGTTGCTTCGGCTTCCAGTGTAACTGGGTTCAGAGACAGGCAATGACATGTAAATGAAGTGGGCGGGGCCAGAGTGGCGCATCTGTGGGGTGTGTGTTTTTGTTATTCGCTATCTCTGCTATCGTCCGCTGACTGTTGTCGAGTGCTTATTTCCAGGAGCGAATAAATAAAATACGTGGACTGTATAACAATAAAGTTTAAAGAGACCGATGTGTCCAAGAGGGTCGTGTGCGGCCTTTTAAGTGCCTTGTGGTCCAATACATTGACAAAATAATTGTTTTTTAATAGATAAGAAAGCATTCATATTGACAATGGAGCTTATCGTTCTGTACCAGTTGTCAACATAAAAATATTGTTTTTTGCACAGACAACAAAAGTTCGTTACTTCAATTAGCTAGATACACCTCTGGCTTCGTAATTGTATCACTAGCTTATGTTAGTCTATCTTCATCTTCAGCCTGTATAGGTCTACTGCTGGATAAAGGCTTCCCTCAAGGTTTTCATTACTTTGGGGGGTTTGCCATAATCCCCACGCTTGGCAGGCATATGATAGATAAATTAATTCATAAAGGTCTTGTAATGAAAGAGCTAACATTCTTGCAAAATATGCAGCTGAGAATTTAAAAGAAATTAATTTATTTTAGGATTATTATAACGTAAATTAAATAAAGTGTTATGATAATTTGGAATGAATATTCTTTAGATAAACGTATCTGGTATAAATAAATAATAACCCACTCATGTAATAAAGTAATTTGAAGAGAAAGAAATGCTAATCAAATTGAAGAATAAAGTTTTGTTATTCTAAATTAAGTTTAGTAATAGATTTTCCTACGGAATTTCGTCAGTGTTCGCATGGAATGTGCCTTGATAGTAGCCACCACCGATTTTAGATGAGATGTATGACTTAGTTATAGGTATCTTGAAAAAGGTGCCGAAATTTCATATATAAGTTCTAATAACCGGCGTTGTAAAAGAAAATATGTGACTGGTTGGAATGTGCATGTTGGTGACGCTCTCAGGGACGCTCGCCTGCATTATCAGACGTGGTTGTTGCATAACAAACCCACATCAGGCTGCATTTACCAAAAATGTGTAAATCAAGGAAAGTTTTTAAAGATAAGCTAAAGTATTGCCAGGATAATAAGCAGCAAATAAAATGGATGTTATTGCAATAAATCAGACAGACAAGCAATTTGGTGCATTTTGTAAGGGAACAAATAAATTGAATCCGCAGTCGAGCTTCCCGGTGAGCGTGGCGGCCGTGCACGAGTCTACAGAAATAACTAACTTATTTAAGCAGCCCTCTAAATTTGAGTCACCACTCAATAAAACACGGTCACGAGTTGTCGATACTGAGGCTGTTTCTGGGGGCGTTAATGTTCGTTTTACTGCTAGGGAAGTTGCATCGGTGGTAAAATCAATGAAGAGAGGTAAGTCGCCAGGTCACGATGGCCTCAATATTGAACATCTGAAATACGCCGGGGTGCACTTGCCGAGAGTACTTGTCATGTTTTATAATTTGTGTATCAGTCACTGTTATTACCAAATAATTTTATGTTTACAGTTGTAGTGCCTGTAATCTATACTAATATATAAAGCTGAAGAGTTTGTTTGTTTGAACGCGCTAATCTCAGGAACTACGGGTCCGATTTGAAAAATTCTTTTTGCGTTGGATAGCCCATTAATCCAGGAAGGCTTTAGGCTATATAACATCACGCTGCTACTAATAGGAGCGGAGCATAACTAACTCCACGCGAACGAAGTCGCTGGCGGCCGCTAGTTAAAAATAAGACTGGGAATGCATCTAATGCCTCAAATTATAGGCCTATATCCTTGGCAACTGTTTCAGCCAAGGTGCTGGACAGTCTGCTTGACGAACAACTGGCTAAACATATAATACTGCATGACGCTCAGTTTGGGTTTAGGCCGGGGCTGTCCACTCAAAGTGCTATGTTGTGTCTCATGCAGACTGTGCAGTACTACAAGGATAGAAAAACGCCTATATCTGTTTTTTGGATCTATCGAAGGCATATGAGCTTGTCAGTTATTGTGTGCTGTGGAATAAGTTGCTATTTGAAACTTCTGTACCAATTGAAGTTACATCAATATTTAAGTTTTGGTTTGGCAATCAACGCTATTGTGTAACGTGGAACGGCTCCTTATCTAGTACAAGCTTTCCGCCCGCGGCTTCGCCCGCGTGGAGTTAGGTTATATCGCGCTTTTTAGATTTCCCCTCGGAAACATCAAATTTCCTCGGATAAAAGGTAGCGTATGTTCTTTCTCAGGGTCTAAAGATTGTCTGTGCCAAATTTCATCAAAATCGGTTGAGAGGTTTAGGCGGGAACGCGTAACAGACAGACAGACAGAGTTACTTTCGCATTTATAATATTAGTATGGATAGTATGGATGTACCAATTAGAATGCGGAGTGAGGCGGGGCGGATTAAGCTCGCCTCGCTTGTTTAACCTGTACATTAACCAGCTCATTGTTGAGTTCAGCAGCACCAAGGTCGGATGTTATATTGACGGGGTGTTCCAATAATCTATGTTACGCAAATGATATGGTGCTGCTGAGACCATCAATCAGTGCTATGAGGAGGTTATAGTCGGCGTGCGAGTCATATGCGGTGGATCATGGGCTCAAATATAATGCTGGGAAGAGTGAATGCTCTTTAAAGCCCCTGTTTTCAGTGGCATATTGCCGTGGTATATTACAGTGATATATTGGGATATGCTGGATAAGAATCCAGCATATCCCAATATATCACTGTGTGCCACTTCTCCGTCTAGACTGTCTAAATTTAAATATTTGGGTCACTGGCTCACCGATAGTTTGACTGAAAATTTAGGCATTGAAAGGGAACGCTGGTTGCTGGCTGTCCGATGTAACATCATAACATGCTGGCCCGCAGGTTTGCAAGGTGAACACATTCAGTAAAAATCACGCTTTTTAAAGCATATTATCAATCTTTTTACACCTGCAGCCTGTGGGTCAATTATTCGCAGCGGGTATATAGCGATCTGCGTGTCCAATATGATAATACAGTCAGGGTACTGTTGGGGCTGCCAAGGTGTTGCAGACTGAAAATTTAGGTATTGAAAGGGAACGCTGGTTGCTGGCTGTCCGATGTAACATCATAACATGCTGGCCCGCAGGTTTGCAAGGTGAACACATTCAGTAAAAATCACGCTTTTTAAAGCATATTATCAATCTTTTTACACCTGCAGCCTGTGGGTCAATTATTCGCAGCGGGTATATAGCGATCTGCGTGTCCAATATAATAATACAGTCAGGGTACTGTTGGGGCTGCCATGGTGTTGCAGACTGAAAATTTAGGCATTGAAAGGGAACGCTGGTTGCTGGCTGTCTGATGTAACATCATAACATGCTGGCCTGCAGGTTTGCAAGGTGAACACATTCAGTAAAAATCACGGTTTTTTAAGCATATTATCAATCTTTTTACACCTGCACCCTGTGGGTCAATTATTCGCAGCGGGTATATAGCGATCTGCGTGTCCAATATAATAATACAGTCAGGGTACTGTTGGGGCTGCCATGGTGTTGCAGTACGTCAGGGATGTTTGCTAAAGCGTGCATGGATGTCATTGCCGCTTTTATTAGAAAAAGATGCACCTCCCTACTTGCTCGCGTTCGTGGCAGTTCTAAAACTATACTGGGTGTTTTTACTGATCGGTGGGAGTCCCCCATGCTGCAAAGGTGGGTGCGGCTTCAGGTATTTAAATTTTATGTTCATTGTTATTTACATATTATGGACATGGTCTGAAATAAATGTTTATAATGCATGCAGGGTCAGTCTTCCGGTGTACCCTCGTTTGCATAAAGTAATTTGAGGCGAAAATTAGTTGTTACGGCTTAAGGATGTGTTCAATGAACTCGCCTATGTAGAGTTTGGAGTTGTATAAGACTCCACTTATTGATTGACTATGTTCGGTACGAATCAGGAAGAAATTATTTTATAGAGTTAGGAGGAATAGTATGTAAAGTCGAAAAGGAAGGATTCACTGACCAGACGGGTGAAGTTACTGGCGGGCAATTACCCGACGATTGATTTTAGGGAGTTATACTTATGCAAGGTATTCGGTTAACTGATTGCAAGATGCAGGATCTGCGTGACGTCAGTATGACACGTTGCGGCGTTGTAGATACTGCTATAATTTGTTTAGGGTCTTCTTCTTTGGCCTATAGAGGTCTACTGTTGGATAAATACCTCTCCCAAGGCTTTCCATAATGGCCGGTCTTGTGCTGCCCGCATCGGCAACCTCCCGCAACCTTCACCAGGTCATCAGTCCGGCGGGAGCCTCCCTACGCTGCGTCTTCCGATGGCTGCCCCTCCAGAACGTTACTGCCCCATCGGCCATCGGTTCTACGAGCAATGTGCCCTGATCACTGCCATTTATTTTTAGTGACACGAAGAGCTATGTCGCTCATTTTGGTTCATCTGCGGATCTCCTCATTTCTGATTCGATCCCGTTGAGAAATTCTGAGCACAGCACTTTCTTAACTTGTTTAGGGTTTTGCCTCAACCAAAGGGCACGGCAACTAAGGGGTCTGTTTAGGCTTATGGCCCAGATATGAGAAATGTGTATTTAGGGCACGATGGGACTAACATATGCATTCCGATTATAATTAAAATTAAGCAAAGATGACTGACGTTTAGTGATAACTTGATGCGCTACCTGACTCAAAAACTATATCTGAAAGCCGCATCCGCATCCATTGATGTCGTGTTGAAACCACTATGTAATACATTTAGTGGTTAAGATAATTTAGTGCTGCAATTGGTCTTCCCATGATAAAACGAAGATTAAGATGATAGTCTTAACCTTCTACCTGAAATATAATAGTACATTACGATATTAGTGCGTAATGATGGTTATAACATGCGAGGCGGAATTTCAGACCGAGCCGAAGGCGAGGGTGTAATTGAGCCGAGCATGTTATAACCAATACGCACGTATATCGTACGACGTTTTTTAACACACTTGCGAGGAAACAGAAAAAAAGGATTTTATATTTTGTTCATTTTAAATAAACTCAATCTGTAAATGCACACTGTTGCTTTCCCGCCATTAGTATTATTGTTTGCCATTTCAAATATGGAACAGCGCGCAGCGCGAGCCGTGCGGCGGCGATCAGTTCCATAATTACTTGAAATGGAAAATAATGCTGTTATGGAATTTGTATGGACTATAACTTAACTATTTGCTTTGATAACACACGCGTTTGTTATGGCCTGCTTTACATATTTAAAACCGGTGGAATTACATCAGCTTTACGAGCAAGGGTGTTAAAAAATAGCATTTTCATCACTATAGTAGGTATTATAAGCTATTTGCGATAAGGTTACAAAACTTAGGTATATTAGAATGTTGGACCAATAAGTTGCATCATCTCTAGTAGCAGATATCAGCGTAATGATCAGATTGTTTTATTAAGAAGCTTGGCTCGTAACATGGTTCTTTTTTGGGATGCTTGTACTTAATATATCCAGAACTTGATATATTTCGGCTGAATGGCGATGTTGTTTATTATTCTACTTTAACTATTATCTGTATGATTCAGGTAGTCTGTCCGAGGGTATATACCGTCGCGCTGGCAGTAGCTCGGTGCTATCGGAGCTACTAGCGCGGTTCCGTCGCGACGCGTGGTCGGTGCAGCTCAGCTCGACTCAACACTCTGAACATGACGTTACTGGCGTACTCAAGCGGTATGTGTATTACCTATACAATTTTTTTCGCTAGTGTAATAATTTACACCTACAGTCATAGTTTCGTGAAATTTATATTAAAATATGACTAGGAGGGTCTATGGCTATATAATAACAGTCATAAAGGTCGCATCAGGTTAAGTTACGCTCGCTGCGGTTTGTCTGCAGATGTGGTGATCATCTTTACATACCGAGACTCTTCGTAATAGGTACACGTAACACTTAATGAAGTATAACATTATACTTCAGTAGAAACTTGTGTGTACGTGTTCTCTTTGGCAAAAATGTTTGCCATTCAACATAACGTGGTGTCGAGGTGTTTTTACATGTATAGATAGCCACTCATGGAGGTAATTTTAATGTGCTACGTGTTGCTACACAGCTCAGCAACAACATAACCTATACAAATGCAAATAATTATAGTAGGCGATGCATAACATCTCTGACAGCAGAGAGACGACGACGTACGTGACACGTACGTGTTGCGTCACAAGTTACAGTGCTGTGTCTATACATGTCTAAGTTTCTATGTGTCGTGTGCTTGGGGGACTTGTTTGACTTAAACCTGCTCCTCCATAGATACCTTGATAACGATATTTCGGGATCAGGGAAGATTTTAAATAAAATAATTGGTTCACAAGTAGTTTAGCTATGGGAAAAAATTATCGTGCCAAAATTAATGTCATTATTATTCTTTAGAATAGTAACACTATGAAAAGTCACATTTGCCTTGTAAGTACTAGGATAATCAAACTAAGTATATTTTATTTAATTACTAGTTGTTGCCCGAGATTTTGTCTGCTTCTGTTCGCATTTATAATACTACCAGGAACGACACTTCCAAGACATTTGAGTGAACATGACAATGTTCATTCAAATGTCTTGTTGATGGTGGCGCGTGTTGTTGGGTCATTTGGTTCCCTTCAAAATGGTTGAGCTAAGTGGGGCTGGCGCGCGTCATGCTCGTGAACGGGGCCCCTCAGTGGAGACTGGTCATCTCTTAGCTGCCAGTGGGCTTAATTAATTTTCTATCTTGTAATTAATTTTTATATTTATACATTGTGCTCACATGATAGAAGCAACAAGAAATATGTAACGAAGAAATGTAATACATACTATGATTTTAAAAAGTGTCCATGGAGTTTCTTGCACGTTCTTCCCCATGGAGATCTACGCTTTGGAACGCGCAATTTAGCCTCACTTTTCTTGGACTGACCGACATTGACTATTCAAAAGCACCAACGAATGGTTAATTTGAAATAAACAATTTTGCAGTTACTCGCGAAGATAGACTGTTGTGTATCTTCGCGTGGGCGTACCCCGGGCGGCCAGAGGGGGCAGGTTAAAGTATAAACGGGGACTTATAGGTACAGGATCATTTGCATCTATTTGCCCTACACACTAAACTATAAATAGGCAAATGTTTCATGTAGATTTGCTTTTGTAGTTTGTAAGACTAAATAGCCGGGGATGATTCGACCCTAAATATCTTACTGACCCCCCTTCGATCTGACTTCCCAGCTAGAAGCTGGGGACGCCCTTGTATCTTCGCCAGTAATTGGGTTGTGGAGGTCAACTAGGCAGTCGGTCCAAATAATATACCTACTGGTATTCAGCTGCATCCGGTTAGACTGGAAACTAACCCTAACATACTTGAAAAAAGGCTAGGTGTGTGATGAAGATTTGTGAGTGCGTGTGGAATATTCTAAACCGCGTACATTGAGGGACTGGAACAATTTGCCAGCGGCGTTGTTTCCGACGGACTATAATTTAAGTGTCTTCAAGGCAAGTGAATAGGCTCTTAATAAACTAGCGCGCATTACCATCAACGATTGCATCACTGCTTACCATCAGACGGGATGCGGTCAAGCACTAGTTTATAAATTACTAGCTGCGCCACGCGGTTTCACCCGCGTAGGTTTCGTTAAGTTTTTTTGTATGTTCCGGTACCATTGGTCGCAGCGTGATGTATATATGGCCTAAAACCTTCCTGGATTAATGGGCTGACAAACAAAAAAAAAAAAAATTCACTTCGGGCCAGTAGTTCCAGAGATTAGCGCGTTCAAACAAACAAACTCTTTAGCTTTATAGTATACTAGCTTTCCGCCCGCGGCTTCGCCCGCGTGGTGTTCGGTTATATCGCGCTTTTTAGATTTCCCTCGGGAACATCTTATTTTTCCGGGATAAAAGGTAACCTATGTTCTTTCTCAGGGTCCAAAGATTGTCTGTGCCAAATTTCATCAAAATCGGTTGAGAGGTTTAAGCGGGAAAGCGTAACAGACAGACAGACAGACAGACAGACAGACAGACAGACCGACAGACAGACAGACAGACAGAGTTACTTTCGCATTTATAATATTAGTATGGATAAAAAAAAGTATTATTAAAATTCACGTTTTCAAGAAACACAACTATTACCTTAGTAAATCTTCACGCATCTAGAGCTGCCTAATTATTTATGTATTTTTTTTTTTTGATTTTTCCTTTTTTACATTTTCTTTTCTTATTAGCTCCATCACTTCATTTTTTTTCTCTACTTGCCTACATTCAAATATTTGTTTCGTGCGGGAATCGAATCCGCGACACGCAGCGCAGCAGTCAATAGCTTAACCACTGTGCTAACCGTGCAGTCAATTATTATGATAACATATAAGGAAAGAGCGAGACAGCTCCGACACAAGTACCTACTGTAACTTACTGGAGCTGCCTCAATTTATGTCTGACATAATGTATTAAAACTCGTTGAATGTCGGTAACAGACTAACTTTATTTCAATGAGAACAAAAGACATACATTCCAATGTTAGTATAATCTTACTCACTAGACGGTGTCAATAGTAGGTAGTAGTAAAATTATTTTGATACAAAATACCTTCCTATTTACTAACACCCCCACTTATCAAAATAAGCTAAACATTATATATTATAAACTTACAATACCAAGCATGTTCATGAATTTATAATGCTTTATATGACACAGACCCTTTGTTAGCAGGTCAGCAGGCATTTCCCCAGTGGGAATATACTTAATATTAATAATATTATCATTGATAACATCCTTGATGTAATGATAACGCACATCTATATGTTTTGACCTGTTATGACACTGTTGACTAGAAGCTAATTTCATGGCACTCTGATTGTCACAGTGTAAACTAACAACATATAACTGACCAGTAATTTCATTTATTAAATTTCTTAAATAAACAGCCTCTCTGGAAGCTTCTGACATAGCCACATACTCAGATTCAGTACTGGATAGACTGACAGACTTCTGTTTACGGCTTTGCCAGGAGATTGCAGATCCAGACAGCAAAAAACAAAATCCAGTATAGGATTTTCTATCCACGGCATCAGATGCCCAATCACTATCAACAAACCCCTGCAAATTAATGTCATTATTGGTATACTTAAGACAATAATTCTTTGTACATTGTAAGTACCTCAAAATCCTTTTCGCATAATTATAGCAATTTACATTGTAACAGGTATTAAATTGGCTGAGGTAGCTCACAGCATAGGCAATGTCTGGTCTTGTCAATACTGCCAGATACATTAAACTGCCAATGAGTTTTTGATAAGGAACATTAGGTAAACATTCTGAAAATTTTTCTATATTCAATTTCGGTTCAATAGGAGTACTCTGAGGTTTACAATCAGACATCTGAAATTTCTTAACTAATTGTTCAATGTACTGTGTTTGATCAATAGTAATAACACTTTGGTTTTTATTTACATTAATTCTCATTCCCAGATACTGTCGAACTGGACCTAAATCCTTTAATTTGAACTCTGAAGCTAGTACATTTTTCAATTTTTCAGTCTCATAATCATTGTTTGAAAAAATTAGAAAATCATCTACATATAACCCAATAATTATTTTTGTTTTACCCTCAGTTTTTGCAAACAAACATGGTTCATATTGACTATTGTTAAAGCCTAATTTACAAAGACAATCTTTCACTTTCTCATACCAAGCTAAAGATGACTGCTTTAAACCGTAAATTGCCCGCTTTAATTTTAACACATTTCCCCCACTTTTGTTTGCAAAACCTTCAGGTATCGACATATATATATTTTCTTTTAAGACACCATTTAGAAAAGCTGTGGTTACATCTAAATGTGTAATTTTCATTCTCATTTTAACGCTGAGAGCAAACAACAATCTCAATGTAGAATGACGAATTACAGGTGCAAAAGTATGAGTATAATCTACACCTGGCTTTTGCGTAAAGCCCTTGGCCACAAGTCTAGCCCGGTATCGCACATTATTGTCCACGTCAAACTTTTTCACAAACACCCAACGGCACTTCACTATAGACACATCACTAGGTTTCTTGACGAGTTCCCACGCATCATTTTCCTCGAATGAATGCAACTCATCAGCCATTGCACGCCGCCACTGCTCCTTCTCAGGCCCCTCGAGAGCCTCTGTGACTGAGATCTCCTCTGTAGTTGGACCGGAACTGGATATGCACAAGTTGCTAAAACCATATCGCTCAGGCTTTTTCCTCACGCGCTTTGTTTTAACACATTCTGGTGCTGGAATTGGAACTGATGAGGTCTGCTCCTGCACCTGCACCTGGACCTCACTTGGTAAAGATTCATGAAGATTTTCAATACCATCTGTGTATACTGAAGAATCTGAAGAACGGACATCATGTTGATCATTTTTCTCTGAAACACATGATTCCCCCACTGAATTGCTGCTCTCCTTCTCCACACAGACCTCTGGTGGCTCCATATTGTGCTGTGCTGTTTTGTCATCCGTTATCCATATAGCCTCCTTGCTGGTTGCGATATCCCCTGTCTTGCCTTCCATCACAATGACGTCTCTGCTTGTGATTATAGTGTTCTTGGTGGGATTATACAATCTGTATCCTTTGACGTCCTCACCATATCCGACTAATATGTGCTGAGAAGCTTTCTTGTCCCACTTGAGTCGCTTCTCTTTCGGAATATGTACCATCACTTTACTTCCGAATAACCTTATGTGACTCAGGTTTGGTTTTGACCCATGCCACAGTTCATAAGGTGTTTTTGGTACTCCTGACACAATGGACCTGTTTTTTAAATAAACAGCTGTGTTGGCTGCTTCAGCCCAAAATCTCTTGCCCAACTTTGCATCGTACAATAGACATTTGCCCTTCTCAACGACTGTGCGATTAGCCCTCTCACAGACACCGTTTTGTTCAGGTGTGTAACTATTCGTTTTCTGGTGAATAATACCGCATTGTTTTAAATAACTCTCAAATTCTTTACTGCAGTACTCCAATCCGTTATCCGTGTGAAAGATCTTTATCTTCTTCCCTTGTTGGTTTTCTACCATATATTTAAATTCTTTAAATTTACTTAAAGCCTCACTTTTCTGTTTGAGGAAATAGATAAAAGTCATCCGACTATAGTCGTCCACAAACAGCATGAAATACCTATTGCCATTCAGAGAGTTCACCTCCATAGGTCCACACAAATCACTGTGTATCCGATGACATGCCTCCGTACTTCTTCCACCAACATGGGTAAAGGGCAACCTCATCTGTTTCCCCTCACAACAAGTAGCACAATCTGCCTTCGTAATGTCAAATGAACCTTCATATGACAAGCCATCTACTATGCCATTTTTCATTTTGTTCATATCTTGACTATTGATATGAGCTAGCCTTCTGTGCCATAAACTACCTGTAACTGCAGGAGCTGCCAACAAATAACTCGGCGACTGCAACCGCAACTTGTACACACCATCAGTTAAATCAGCTATCGCAACTAAAGCATCACTTCTGTCATAAATATAACAATGCTTTTCTTCAAATACGACGTTGTTGCCATTCTTGATGAGCTCGCTAACTGATATTAAGTTTGTAGTCAAACTTGGCACGCATAGCACATTCTTGATAGTAATGTGACATTCCAAATCCGAAATAATGTTTACATCTCCGGAACAATCAACTGACACCTTTGATTCGTTAGCAACGACAATTTCTGGTAAACATGACGTTAAGTTCATGTTCGTAATCCAGTTCTTGTTTACAGTCATATGCGCACTCGCACCACTGTCGACGTACCAGTCCGTCTTGTTAAACTTTCCGTTCATAAAAACAACGTTGAAAACACATTTGTTAGCAGTTTTCTTCAATAACGGGCACTGATTACGATAATGTCCTGTGCTTTTGCATTTATAACAAACAACTTCTTTTGTAATTGCATCTGTCACTGGTTTCTTATTAGTCGAAGATGAACCGCCATTTTTCTTCGGCTTGGTGTTGCCAGAGTAATATTTATTTCTCGCAACGAATGCAGCGCCACCAACTTCAGACTCACTCGAAACTTCCATGTCAAGCAACTTTGATTTGATGACATCGGCTGTTATCGGAATTCCCGAATGTTCGATAGCCATTATCATCGGAGAATAACGGTCGGACAAACCTGCCAATAATAATGATCCCACCCATTCGTCGGTTATTATAAATCCTGTGCCATTTAACCGTTGAGCTGTTTCGACTATTTGTGTGACATAGGTAGCCATCGAGTCACAACTTTCCAATCTTATGGATATCAAACGTCGAAGCAAGGTTATTTTCCTAGAGAAACCGGAGTCGTCAAACATGGTCTTTAGCTTAGTCCATAATGCTGCTGATGATTCCGTGTTCCTGATATGCACGTATAATGCTGGATCAATTGTTAATATTAACTTTGCCTTCGTTTTTGCGTCTTCTGCTGGTTTAACTTCAAATCCGGCCGGAGGTTTGATGTACTTGTCCGTCCCATCCAAAACCAGTAAGTTTTCAGCCGCAAAACACCACTCGTCATAATTCTCCCTGCCTTTTAACTTCGGCACACTAGCTATATAGTTCGAGTTCATGTTTCCGCGAATCAACAAGCACAATTTATCTATTTTAAACGTAAAATAACTGATAAATACGGGAGTAGCCCATAACCTATTAAAACTCGTTGAATGTCGGTAACAGACTAACTTTATTTCAATGAGAACAAAAGACATACATTCCAATGTTAGTATAATCTTACTCACTAGACGGTGTCAATAGTAGGTAGTAGTAAAATTATTTTGATACAAAATACCTTCCTATTTACTAACATAATGTTTAGATGATGACAGCCTCCGTGGCGTAGCGGTAGCGGACGCGGCCGCTGCGCATGGTGGCGCGGGTTCGATCCCTGCACAGTGCAAATATTTGTATGCATGAATATGAATATTTGCACTGGTCTGGTCGTGCCTCGGAAAGCACGTTAAGGCGTTGGTCCCGGTTGCCATACGAACATCTAGTGGCAGTCGTTAAAGGGTGGTCAGCTGCAATGCTTCGATGTCGACTTCGGGTTGTGGAGGTCAGACGGCAGTAGCTTCACGGAAAATGTCGAAGTTTAGCCAAAATCAGCAGTTAGACTGGTAAAAGCGGACCTCAGACTCCAAAGCTGAAAAAGCTACGGATGCGACTGGGATAAACGCTGAGATGATGATGATAATGTTTAGATGAAATAAATATGTATATATTTTTTTTCTTGTATAAGTATTTGAGTATCTATGTTAACAAATTCAATATTATCAATTTCAGGTTCTTCCGCGACCTTCCAGAACCTCTGATTCCGCAAGAAAAACATAAGGACCTGATTGCAGCGTTACGTTAGTTTTTTTTTTTTACTGAATTTTCATCAAACCCTGTCCGACCCATAAGGATAATAAAGATTAGGTAAACACTTGACCAAATATAATATAAAATTTTACATAATCAACATAGTAACAATACTAATGAATTTTGAAATAATCCTTTTTTCCCGGGAATTAATTCCATTTTCCCCGAAATTTGGTAATTTTTAAAAAGTGACAACACCGGTATTATTATAAGCGAATAGCGACGCGACCACGTCACAGGTGCTGCGTGCCCTGCCCTCCGCCGCCCGCGGAATAGGGTTGCTTACCGCACATGTATTAAGTTACCTCTTTTTACGAAATAATATTTATTTTTTTAGTGGGATTTTTTTTTTAAGTTTAGCCTGTCTTTGTGGGCATTAGTAGAATCAGTTATCAATACCTAACAATACCTTCACGGATCGGACAGGGTTTTCTTTACATATTGTATAATCCAATCTAGGTTACGTGCTAGCAAGTGCAATTGCTGCAAGCCTGACCGAAACTGTCGTACCAAAACTAATCGAACCGAAAGTGTCCGTTCGTATAATTCAGTACGAAGATACTCGTGATACAATATACGGTTTTATGATTTCCGAGCCGTAGACGTCCACGTTTATATCGTCACTGTAAAATTATAAAAGGGGCCGTTCAGATATTACGTAAGCAGATTTATTACAATTATTGAACCCCATCCCTCTTGTCAGCAAAAGTAAGCAAAGCTCTTACCCCCTCCCCCTATGCTTACGTAAAGATTTTTCAATTATAAATGTACCTTTTTTATAATTATGATGTTATATCTATTGTTAGCGCGCGGTAATTCCCCTAATCGGTTCTAAAGCGAGTGCCTAAACGTATGCATTACTTGCGGGAATCCTCGAAAATGCGTTTCGTTTTCAAGCATAGATAATGTGAGGGTTGGGTTGCCAGTAAAAAAAGTAAATAACTACCGATGACGTAATCATCATCTCGTCTCCCCTACCCCCCATGCCATCCAAAATAAGCAAAACATAGACCCCTCCGCCCCCCAATAGTGCTTACGTAATACTTGAACGGCCCCAAAGAGCATAATTGCTTTCAGTTAGAACCTACATGATTGAACAGAAACTCAGCCATAACATAGGGACAGAGCAGAAACAAATTGTCAGAAACATCGTTTCGGTAGACCATGTGATGTACTTAGTGGTACTTAGATTACATTGCTCATTAAAAATAAGTGTGTTTCTATGAAAAAAGTACATCTTGAATCTGTAGGCCTAGTATGAGTTTGCATTACGAAACTCGATCGTCGATATTGAGCGCGTTTGGCGCTCTAATTGGTTGAGAGTTCTTACAACCTTGAAGCAGGCCAATTGATGAGTCAACGCGCTCGATATCCACGATCGAGTCTCGTAATGGAAACTCAAACTAGGCCTACTGTGTCTGTGATATTGAACAAACAATGAGAAAAAAATGAATCTTTTTTACAATAAAAAAATGAGCTTACTTACTACTCCCAGAAATTCGACCTTAAAATAATCATCTTCTTTATACTTTCAGAGTTACCAGACGAGGCGGCGCGTTACCACGAGTACCACCGCATCATGACCTCCCTGCCGCTTGTCCCGCGGAACACTGCCCGCAAATTGTTCGCGCATCTACACTTCTTACACACAATGGCTCACGCTAACAAAATGAGCGCAGAGAATCTCGCCTCCGTATGGGCGCCCACCATTATGCCAGCTGCTATGGTAAGCAAGGTGGCTTCAAATATTGTAAATGCTGCCAATAACCGCTCAAACGACTATTCGTTTTCGGTGAATATTATTTTTTTTAATACGGACGCATTTACGAGATTTATTAATAAAAGCAATCCCTCTATTCAAGACAAGCAACACACTCCAAACCGCGTGGTCGACCAAAGAAGTGTTCGTTGTTCGAGACCTAATAGGAAACTTCGAGAAGATTTGGGAGCCGACGGAGGCTGAGAAACGTCGCGAGGCGGCCGTGAGACTCGTCATCATGCGGGTGCTGAGCAACTCGGCACCCACGGCACCCAAGGCAGCCGGCGATCTGCGGACCTGGGTCTACGTGCATGACAAGTCTACGTGCTTTCAGATTACTGTAAGCAACTATCAATTATTTGTTTTTATATCTGTCGGATGGAAGCGCCGAGTGAGGACGTCTTTGAAGAACATAGGGAATCGAGAAACGGGTATAAATTAAACTGTGTATATCTAATAACGTTCCCAGTCTGCCTACGAAAATTCCACTAAATATTAGTTAAGTAATTATAGTTTAGTCACTATAGTATAGTTCGCTCATCACTCATCGCACCTATTTGAAACAATCTTTATTAAATAATAACATAATCTTTATTAAATAATAAATCTGGTAAGATTTATTATTTACTGTCGTACCTATTGGTTTCCATGTTGTATACTGCCATTATCGGTGATGTACTTTAGAAAGGTCCAGATGTCGCGACCAGCCTACAACTATAGACCATAACGCACTGTAAATAAACATTTGTAATAACATAAACATAGTTGCTGTACCACTGCAGTGTGAGGATTTCTTATAGGACAGAGAAGGCATGAGCAATTGAATATTTATCACGCTGGCTCAGTTCAGATAAACGATAGAGTTCTGATGTTGGAATAACTGATTTTTATAATCTCATGATAATTTGTCTTTTTATGCTGCCTAATAATGTCTGGACAGTTTGATGAGATTTCCACAGGAAGGTGAGGTGCTTTTAAAGAGCCATCTAAGCGTTATTTTTTTAAATCAGCATCTTTTTTTATTATAGACGTAGTTCTTTGCATGTATGTTTGTTCTTAGACATTAGTATATGATATACGGTAACTTTTTTCACAGTTAACACCAAACAAAACCAGCTCGGACGTTTGCATAGAATTATGCGACAAAGCGAAATCAGAGTCCCATCTCCTGATGTTAGAGGAAGTGATATGCAATGACTCCATGCGGCGCACTGTACACATAGACGAGGTCGTGTTGGACGTGGTACTGCGGTGGAGTTACTGGGATGAAGACGACAGGAAACACAACTATTTGGTCGTCACACAGAATAAAATCCTCCATGATATGGAGGTTTTGAGGCCAACGACGTCTGTCTGCGGCGAACTCAGGCTTGCGACTGAGGCTATAAAGTCCTTTAAATTGCACATGTTTGAGGTGCAGAACACCAAGCTGTGTTACTTTAAGGATAAACAGGTTAGTCCACTATCTTGGTTTTTTCTGGTGCCAGAAATAGCTTAAAGTTGTGGCAAGCACGTACACGGCTACACATCAAGCTATAAGTTTCCAGTCTGAGTTGACGTCACTTAGTGTATACTCTATCCATTAAAGTAGTCAATTAAAGGTAAAAAAAAGAATCACGCGACTTAGTTAACCGGCGAAACGTAATACGACTGGTATTACGTTTCGTACTTCGATTGTCATGCTAAGTTAAATTTGTACTTTATCACCGGAAGACGCAGCGTGGGTAGTGTCATATATGTAATAACGTGGGTACCTTCAATCTTGTGGAATATTCTTTAATAAAAATATACGCTAAGTCGAGGGTAGGTTGACGTTACACACATTGTTTGTACTGTGCTATGCTACTCAGCTCAATAAACAGATTTACTTAAATCTCGGAGTTTTAATGGACATAACAGTGGCGACGAGTGTAAATTGTGAACTATGGATCGTAAATTAGTGAAATTTCATGAGTTCAATGTGAAAACAGACAATTGGGACAGTTACATAACTCGACTCAATTATTGCTTTGAAGCCAGTGGAATCGTCCTCGATTCAGTTAAAAAAGCTAACTTTTTTACGATATGTGGTGCTCAGACTTTCGATACTGTTCTTGCGTTAATTACTCCAAAAAATCAAGTGAAGTGACTTTTCCGGAAGTTATAGATGTTTTGACCAAACATTATAGCCCTAAACCAAATGAAATATCAATGTCATACAAATTTTACCATCGTGATCAAACAAAGGACGAGACAGCAATGGATTATATCGCTCAATTAAGAAAAATCAGTACCAACTGTAATTTTCCAAATCTTGAACGCATGCTGCGGGACAGATTAGTGTGTGGCATGAGCGATAGCAAACTTCAGTACGAGCTGTTGAAGAAAGACAATCTAGAGTATAAGGACGTCGTTGACGCCATGGTGTCCGCTGAGTCCGCGGGGAGGGACGCGCGCATGATGCGGCACGCCGAGCACGCGACCACGCCGACACATGCCGATACCGCCGCGCCGTGTGCGCCGCCCCCGCCTGAGCCGATGGACGTCAACGCGTTGAAAACCAAAACAAATGTTCGTCTTTGCTACAGATGTGGAGATCGTCACGGTGGTGAATGCCGTTTTATTAATTCGGTTTGTCATTTTTGCAAGAAAAAGGGTCATATCGAAAAAATCTGCACTGCTAAAAAGAAAAGTACCTCTAGAACGTTAAACCACGCTGAAGTTGTGCAGTCTGACGAGCACCTAAATGGGGTTTACAACGTAGAGAGCGCGAACACGCGCGTGCCTGCCTACAAGCTACGAGTGTTGCTGAATGACGTGCCTGTTGACATGGAAGTGGACTCGGGCGCCGCCTTCTCACTGGTCAACGGGCGCACGTGGGCACGCCTAAAGCCGCGCGTCGCCGCGCCGCGTCCCATGAACACTCGGCTGCGCACCTGGAACGACTCGCAGGTTTCGGTCATTGGACAAGCGACAGTCTCGGTTATGTATAAGGACATTAAAACTTATTTAAACGTAATAGTGGCTAGAGGTTCAGGGCCAAATTTAATTGGACGTGATTGGTTTGAGCCTCTCGAAATTTCTATAAAGTTTAATAACATTTTAGATATTGAATTGTCAGCAACGAATGCATTATTAACCAAGTATGGGGAGGTTTTCAAGGACGAACTCGGTACTTACCGGGGAGACCCCGTAGCGATTCATTTGAAACCGAATGCAACACCTAAGTTTTTGAAAGCTAGGGCGGTACCGTTCGCTATTAAAGCTAGGGTTGAACAAGAGATAGATCGATTGGTAGGCGAAAATGTTTTGCGACCCGTATCTTATTCAGAATGGGCCACCCCGGTAGTCCCAATAATAAAGAAGAACGGTGCAGTCCGTCTTTGTGGCGATTATCGTAGTACGGTGAATCAGGCTACTGAAACCGATACTTACCCAATGCCTACAGCTAGTGAAATTTTCGCAATTATATCTGGGGGAAAATTTTATACGACATTAGACCTGGATCGCGCATATACACAAGTGGTCGTTACAGACGACACGTCTCGCCTTTTAACATTAAACACGTGCAAAGGTCTGTACACTGTACATAGGCTAGCATTCGGCGTGAAAGCGTGCCCCGGCATTTTTCAACGGCTGATGACAGCGTTGCTGGCGGGGGTACCTGGTGTGGCTGTGCTGATTGATGACGTCATCGTCAGCGGCCGTACCATGGCGGAGATGACGCAGCGTCTAGATATTGTATTAGGACGTATTGAGAAAGCGGGTTTACGTCTCAATAAGGACAAGTGCAAGTTCGCGAAGGAGCGAGTGGAATTTTTGGGTTTTGTTATCGATGCTGACGGGATTCACCCAGCGTCGAGTAAAGTCGAGTCCATACTCAATACTCCAGAACCTAAAAATGTCCAACAGTTACAAGCATTTCTGGGTTTGTACAACTTTTATGAGAGGTTCGTAGCTCATAAGGCCACGATATTAGAACCTTTACATAGATTGCTCGACAAATCGCAGAAATGGGTGTGGACTGACCGAGAGCAGACCAGTTTCGATACTGCGAAGCGTTTACTATCTTCTGAACTGACACTTGTACATTATGACCTGAACAAGCCGCTGGTCCTTACCTGCGACAGTTCAGAGTACGGAGCGGGAGCTGTCTTGTCCCACATCATGGAGGACGGACATGAGCGTCCTATTGCCATGGGATCTAGGACATTACATACGCACGAGCGTCGTTACTCGCAACTTGACAAAGAAGCGACCGCTATAATGTTTGGCATAAATAAATTTCAGAATTACTTGATGGGTAGGTCTTTTACGATAGTCACTGATCATAAACCATTGTTAGGAATTTTTGACCCCAAAAGGCCCATACCTCATGTTTTATCACCTCGTTTGACACGAATAGCTTTGATATTAACTTCGTATAGTTATGACGTTATATATAAACCAGGAACTCAGATAGGTCATGCTGATGGACTGAGTCGCTGGCCACAGCCGGTTCCTGAACAAGCTGAACCACAGCTCTGTGACATACTGCTGATGGCAGAGGCCCCTGATGACTTTCCGATCAATGTAAACAAAATAGCACACGCTACAAAACAGGATAATGTCCTTAATCGAGTTAGTCATCACATTCTATGCGGTTGGCCGGCCAAAGTATCAGATGATCAGCTACGTCCATACTGGTTACATCGGGCTGAGTTGTCGTTGCATGAGGATTGCGTCCTCCTAGGCTGCCGCGTAGTAGTGCCGCCGACACTTCGTGAAGCAGTTCTACGTGCTTTTCACAAGACGCACAGTGGTATTGTTCAAACTAAATCACTCGCCAGAAGTTATGTTTGGTGGCCACGGTTAAATGACGACATTGAGGCTTTAGTACAAACTTGTAGTCAATGTTCTGAAAACCGGCATATGCCACCAAAAACTAGGTACGAGTGGGTGACGCCAGTGAAGCCTTGGTCTAGATTGAATATGGATTTTGCTGGACCTTTCCAAAATAAAACTTTTTTTATTATAGTTGACGCATATTCGAAATGGCCGGAAGTGTTCATTGTCAATAATATGACTTCAGCCACCGTCATTAAGCACTTAAGAATGATTTTCTCCATCCATGGACTGTGTGAGACACTAGTATCGGATAACGGTACTCCTTTTGTTTCTTCTGAGATGAAGGCATTTCTAGAAGCTAACAAAATTAAACACATTACGTCTGCACCTTTTCACCCATCCACTAATGGCTTGGCAGAACGTATGGTACAGACAGTTAAAGAAAAACTTCGTAAAATGGACGGTATGTCCTGGGATATTAAAATTCCAACCATGCTTTTAGGACTTAGGGCAACTCCATGTGCGGCTACTAACAAAAGTCCAGCTGAGCTTTTGTTTAACAGACGGATCCGCACATTACTAGACACTATTAATCCACATGATCAAACGCGTAAAATAGGGAAAGTCAAATCTTAAGAAATAGTCAAAAGAAAAATAGACAGACAGACGTAGGGCACAAGGTTATGTACAGGAATTTTAGCAATGGACCTCGCTGGTTACCAGGTACTGTAGTAAGCAAAGATGGTCCAGCCAGTTATCGAGTTGAAACGGGAGATGGAATGGTAGTCAGTAGGCATATAGATCAGTTAGTCAAACAACATAGTGCACCAGATTCAGAAAGACAGATTACTAATGAAGAATTAGGACAGACTGAAGAAAGGGAAATGGTAGAACAAAGTTATGGGGAAAGACAAGATCAGGAAAGGAATCAGTTTGAATCTGATCTAACGGAGAGTGAGGAAATGATAGAAATACCCAGTGCAGACAAATGGGCTGAAATGTTAGGTATTCCATTAGAGTCAGAACCTAGTTTTGCAGGTGGTAAAATTAGAAATAAACTTGCGGTCCATGGAAAAACTCCCTATACCAGATCAGCTCCAAATTGTGACTTTATGTTGTAAGTAGTTAAAATACATAATTTGGAACCTATAAAATAAATACTTTTTTCATATTGCCATTGTTATAATAATAAGATTAAATTGATATATATAAGTTAAGTAATATGTGGTGAAGGGTTACAATAAATAATTTCAATTTTGTACTATATTAGTCAGTTTATATGTTTTCATATTATTGTTATGTTTTACATACTTGGGGGAAAGGTATGTCATATATGTAATATGACAGTTTAATCTTGTGCAGATATTTAACAATAAAATATATTAAGTCAGGGTGGTTAGTGCACATTGTTTTGCTGTGCTTTATGCTCATAAATAATGAAATAGATTTAGCAAATCTCGGGTTTAATGGACATATGCCAGGTTTAATAATGGTGCACTGAACTACTTTCTTCTCTACATAGCTATTCCTCAAAAGATTTGACTGTAGATTTATCTGAATAGACTTGACTGTCTACTGTGCGTCTTTATATTTGACAAATTCTGTTTTTGGTAGTTGTTAATTCATAAGTCTTCTATGTGATATTTTTTAAGATTTAGTTTTATGGTCCCACTAAAGTGCTTTATATTCTGGGTTTATAAACTTTTTAAACTCAACAGGCTGTTCATATGTTGAACAGGAAATATTTGTTTATGTGAATCATTTCTTAGTGTCTTCTAACAATTGTATTTTCAAAGACTATTTGGTTAAACTACCACTAACAATGTGATGCTTGTATATCTAGATATCTTGGAGATATTTAATCTGTCCAGTTGATTCTAAAAGCAGTGTGGAAGCCGTCACTACAAAATATTTGAAGACCAAATGAAAAATACTAACATTTTTCCTCGGTAAGCTGCTTCAGAACCTCTCCAACAATCTGCCCAACACTCTGCAGGGCCTTGAGATCATTCTCACTCTTGTCATATTGTTTAGTTATATCCTTTAGTTTATCTCGCACTGTAACAAAATGATTTAATTAGAATAGGGGAATAATAAAGAACAAGGGAGGATTGTGTTCTGTCAGGGGTTCAAACAGAACAGCATAGATAATTTTTTTTTAAATCTTTATACACAAGTCTCTGTCCAAGTTGGCAATGGAGATCCACTGTCTGCCTAGTGTATGGCAAGAACTTGTTGGTATTATGTGGACTGAACTTTAAACCAATGCATTTATAGTTAGAATTTCTAACTGTAAATGCATTGTTTTAAAGTCTATCTATACTTTCTAACTTAGAAAGTATTGATGAAAACATACCGCGCAATTATGTGTGAAAGATGGATATGACAATAATGGCTAATTTGCAGTACTGAATAATCTATAAATAAATTATTTATATTACTACTGGTATATAGTATACTTAGGGTGTGTGTGGTGGATGGTATTGGTACTTATATTAACATAAACTACTGAAGAATGTGCAGAGCGAGGCATATGGCGAAAGCTGCAAATTAGTTTAATGGTAGAAGGGAAAGTATAATGAAAGGGGAATGGTAGAAATGAGAATGAGCTCAATAGTTATAAAACTTATGACTTAAGACTGGGATAGTAGCTAAATGTTTTAGTTTTCCAAGCTCAGAGATATATAAGCAAATACGGTATAGATAGCCAATATTTTATGAGTATTCTGGTTGTAAATATAATATTCATATTATCAAAATATATATGCGTTAGCAAAATATACTGCAAATTTAATGAAATTACCAATATAATAAACAATTCAACCCATAATCGCTTCAGATGAAAGGAGTAACCTATTAGAACATATTTCAATAAATGGTTTATAGCATTATTTAAACTTTATTCTATTACTAGAAATTAAACAATTTAGACAGGATTTCGTTATAACAACAATTTTCATTATATTCACTATTTCATTGTGAGACAAAAGTTAAGTCATGATTCGGCAGAAATCGATGTCAAGCAACACAAATACATACTTTCTTTGAGCCTCGATTCTACTTCTTTGTGTTCCATCAACTTCTTTCTGTAATCTTGAAAGGCTTTTTCACGTAGCCCGTCCATTGCTGATGGTCCGGCAGGCATTTTTATTTATAAATTATGTTTACGTGATAAATGCAAAAACGAAAATCACTACTCTTTGACAGTTGTCTGCGTTAACAACCACAGACAATATATAGACTTCATAGTCAAAAGTAGACATGCTCTGTCTATAATAACGAAATGTTTTGCGTCTGTCGTCGCCGACGACAGACGCAAAACATTTAGTTTTTTTCGTTTTCGTTTTAACATTTTGTTCGTTACCGACGACTCGTCGGTAACGAACAAAACTATGGAATTATTATTTATTATGGTACTACAAGAAACCCACACTGTAATGCAAGGAACTTCAAAACAAAGTACCTATGTATACAAACCATATACAAATTTCTTGTCATTATCCGGGTAAGTGCGTGTATGATCAAGCACAATGAAAGGTTTCGTAGTTGGAATGACATATCACATTTCTTTAGCCAACTTCAAAAATCCCCTCCGGGTTACTCAATTTGACGCATCAATTTTTTTTTTTTTTTTGCTTTTTTATGTTTGTTCGCGGATAACTTTGCCGTTGAAAGATTTTGATGTTTTTTTTTTTTTTTTTGTGTAAAGAAGATATTTCCAGATTGTTCCCGGTATTATATAAGTAAAAACTTTTTACCTAAATCGTCATTCCTCTTTATGATCGCACCTCCTTTATAGATAGTCTTTTATCTCTTAATATTCCTTTTCCAACTTCCATTATTGCCTTACTTCACACTAACGACATCAATGTATATAAAAGTATAGCTACATTCATCTCATTAAATAAAATAAAACTGTAAATATCCATCCATTTCATATCCTCATCCTCTTTTGTAATATGTGTAAATATTTTTTCCTACTGATCCTATAACTTAGAGATAATTATCCAAATTTTACGTTCCATTTTACCTTTATTCCGTTTCCCTACCTTTTACTCGTCATTGGCTAACACAAACCGTGCAGTGCCAGAACAAAAAAAAAAAAAAAAATCGTCATTCTGACACTATAATAAAAGTACCTACGACAAAATGTTATCACTTACGAGTTCGGTTACTAGCTAAGTTCTAACTTGGAGCTCATGGAGAAGACGTGTGCTGCTATCCGAAGAAACACAATTTGTACACTTAATCCCATCTTGCTCATTAACTCGGGAAAGTCAGTAGTTCCCGCTGTTTCGTCGTTCATAACGCTAAATAAGAAAGCAAAATGTGCAATTTTCTTTTGCTCGTGTGGTTGAATATAATTAATTTACTCCGGCTTACAACCGTTTGAGAGTATAGGTCAAGCTACCCGAAACTGACAAATTGCGTGAGTATTTGTCAGTTTCGGGTAGCTTGACCTAACCTAAGTCCATAGGTAAAGCAAAGTTTTGGCCAAGAATTATTGCTTATAACTAATGATAGCAATTAAAGAAGTAAATATAAAGAAGACACTTAACACATGAAACCCCTGCTTAGTATGATCATCGGTCTCACAAAACATGGAGTTAAGTGAACCTTTTTTTTGGATGGGAAATCATCAAATGACCTCTCCCGCTCGGGTGTCAGACTTTTACTGACGAAAACCCACCTGTGTTTCTTCACTTGCCTGTGCGCCAGGGCCACGGTTTCTTTTTTAAACAACCCGCAACCCTGACTCGGGAGGCATCAGTCTTTGTGGACCCCGTGACGATGTCCTGACATCTCTTAGAGGCGCGCGTGAAACACGACCCGCGGTCAAGTCGGGTCTGGTCCTTATTGGGCGGCGAGCTGCCCACTGCTCACCGTCCGCAGGCCTGCGCCTACGGTGGCTGGGAGTTCGATGTTGTCTCCCGACTAGGGCGTCTCCTGCCGCAGCTGGCGGCATAAGGGCGCTGGGATTCCCGCTGCTTTACGGGCTCCGCCTCCTTCTTTACCAGCATCACTGCTTTGCAAAAGGAGGTGCCTGCCATGCACTCTCGCTCCGGACCAATGCCCTGACCAAGGTCGGACGCGAGAGATCGCCGCCGATCGCCGCTACGAGGACTCGGCGGTGCTCTATCCAAGCCGGGCAGACCTTCACAGTATGCTCCACCGTGTCTTCAGGGCTACTAGACACCTTTGTACCCTAAACAGGAACCTCCTGAAACAACCGTGTCCGGTGAGGATCTGCGTCAGGCGGAAGGTGAAGGCGCCATGGCGCCTCTCTAGCCACTCCTCAAAGAAGCGACTTACCGCCGCTATTGTGGCCTGCCCATACCCACTCAACCTTGAGCCTTGCGCTTAATGTTTTAGCCATAAAGTTGAAAATCTAATAAAGTATTTGACAGATTGTAGTAGTTTGATATGATGTCATCTATAGCTCATAAAAATTGCCTTTGTATACTTTCTAGCTTGCTTCTAGCCGATTGATGTATACTATAGGTAACCGATGCGAGTAACCGGTTGCCGTAAACGGAATGCCGCTCGAAGTTGTTTTAGAATATGTATACCTCAGGCAAACGTTGCAATTAGGGAAAAACAACTTCGAGAAGGAGGCAAATAGAAGGATCCAGCTGGGATGGGCAGCATATGGTAAACTTCGTCGGGCATTTTCGTCGCCCATACCCCAATGTTTGAGGACTAAAATCTTCAACTAGTGCGTCCTACCCGTCATGACTTACGGAGCCGAGACGTGGACACTAACGGTCAGACTAGTTACATATACCACAAACACACCGCAGTAATTATCTTTATTATTTTTCTGTTCCTTTTATTATCAGCTTCATCAATTTCCTTGTAAAGATACTCCGACACAAGTACTATTGTTACATACTGGAGCTGCCTCAATTTACGCATGACATAATGTTAAAGATGACATAAACATTTTTGTATTTTAATAAGACAGTATCGAAGCAATAATTTATGTGTAGGCATTAACTGTGTACTGCATAAACTTTATAAACTGCATTCGTCTTTCTAAACCTGACCTAATTTTGAGTATAATATATAATTATAATTTATATAACAAAATTAAAGCTTTCACTATACTTATGAGAATATATCTAAAATAAAAAAAAAAACTGGTCAAAATGAAAATACCCAGCTATATTTCTTTTTCTTTTCAAAAATATCACAATATGATGCATGCCCACCGCGCGCCGTAATGGCGGTGGTTTCGCGCCAAAATATAATAAAATAAAGCTGCGCGCGTGTGTTATTTGCGCGGGACGTGACCCAGGTTCCACGGAGATCACGTCTTTTTAGGCAGGAACTAGTTTAGACCGCACGTTTTTATTTACTGTATTTAAGTGAAAATAGGTTTTATGCCATGGGGGTTTCAGCACATACCTAGCTAGACTTATAAAAATTAAAATTCTCTGGTGCTTTTGGCACGTGACTTGGGATTGGGCGATTCTGGATTTTGGGCTTCAGCTTAACCTATAAAAGTCTTTCAAATGTGCTTTCCATGGCATAGATGGGTTTTGTTATGCAAAGATGGCCACTCATTCAAGGACTCGGCCCTGGCAAGAGCCGGGTAAATCTGATTGATTATACGGCTGGTGCTTAGCCACAATCCGTCCCAACCCATCTACAGACTCGAGTGAAAATAAAGGCACAAATTTCCTACTCAAACACCACGAATTTCACACGTAAGATGCGCTCATAAAAGATATAAAATGTAGAAATATCTTCAATAGCGAACAAAGCCATTGAAACTGCACACAACTGTTCGGAGAGATACCTAACTTCAATCTTAAGCACTTTATTTGACGGTAAAATTTTAGTTCTGTCATCAAACTAGGTATGGAGGTAGCTAATGGTTCTCGGGAGAACTGAAAGCGTCTTTGCTGGTATGATATTGGAATCTAATGTTTTATACCTTGAACACACGTTATGTTTAGCTTTGTGGCTTTATAGTGTACACTCGGTACTTGAAGTCATACGTTTTATGTTTTAGCCAAAGGTTTTAGCTGACCTCTTTTTTTTTTTTGTTGGTATGGGAAATCATCAAATGACTTCTCCCGCTCTGGGCAGAGCGGAAGGGCATGTCAAACTTTTACTGACTGAAACCCATCCGTGTTTATTCACTTGCCTGTGCGACGGCCAGGGCCACGGTTTCTTGTTTAACCAACCCGCAACCCTGACCCAGGAGGCATCGGTCTTCGTGGACCCCGTCACGACGTGCTGACATTTCTTTGAGGCGCGCGTGAAACATGACGCGCCGTCGACTCGGGCCTGGTCCTTACCGAGCGGTGAGCTGCCCACTGCTCACCACCCGCAGGCCCGCGCCTACGGTGGCTGGGAGTTTAGTGTCATCTCCCGACCAGGGCGTCTTCTGCGGCGGCTAGTGGCGTGAGGTCGCTGGGATTCCCGTTGCCTCACGCGCTCCGCCTCCTCCTTTGCCAGCGTCACTGCTTCGCAGAAGGAGGTGATGGCCTGCCATGCACTCTCGCTCCGGACCATGGCCTGGACCAGGGTCGGACGCGAGAGATCGCCACCGATCGCCGCTACGAGGACACGGCGGTGCTCTACCCAAGCCGGGCAGACCTCCACCGTATGCTCCACCGTGTCCTCAGGGCGATCCACACAATGGTGACACCCTGGCGTTTCCTCCCGCCTTATACGGAACAGGAACCTCCCGAAACAACCGTGTCCGGTGAGGACCTGCGCCAGGCGGCAGGTGAGGGCACCCTGGTGCCTCTCTAGCCACTCCTCAAAGAGGGGACTTACCGCCGTTATTGTAGCGTGCCCAGCACTGGGTTGCGACAATCGCACTCTCCATGTCGCCATGAGATCCCGCCGGAGTTCTGTCCGCCGTACCGCGATTTCTCGCGGCAGCGGAGTTATACCCCGGCGTTTTGCCTTTTCTCGCCACTCCCACATGTGGGCGAGGACTTTGGCCTCCAGATCCCATAGCGGTAATGCGGCAAGGAGGCTCGCCGCCTCAGCGGAGACCGTGCGGTATCCCCGGATCAGCCGAACGGCCATGACCCTCTGGAACGCGGATGTTTTAGCTGACCTTGCATTGGTTTTTCGTACAATGCGAAATCAGGTTATACCTATTAGAAATGCACAGCTTGTTAAGTGGACCTGTACGACAGTAGGATAACCTACCCGAAACTGTCAGATAAACCCAATCAAGCTTGAGCCTTACTTATGAAATAGAAAATCTACACGAAATTAAAATTAAATATAGTCAAAGTCATTTAATTTACAGTACCTAAATAAATAGAAAAATGTCAATGAATATTTAATTCTAAACTATGCTTTTAAAAAAATATTTACACATACACAACCAGGTTACACCATCAGAGGCGTATATTTATCCTGATAGAGTAGAACGGATTGCTCCATCCATCATTATTTCAGCTGAAAATCTTCGGCGGTATTATGCCTGTATGCAGCGGATTGCCCCAGTAGATATTCTCATTAGTACCTACTAATTACTTAGTACTAATTTAGCAGAATTCCATTACTAGTAGTACTATTATCAGAATTCTGTAGTAGGACTATTTTTTAATTTTTCGACCATGACAGCCCATCGCAACGGAGATTAGCCTTTAACGCGGGAGATATTATAGTGCACAAGTGTGTGCGTAGACGCAGGTGCACTCACTCTTCCCTCTCATAGCCCGACGGGACGGCAATCCGACATGAATCGAGATTAGGCTGCGTGGCATCACCCCGCTAACTTCCAAACAGATGGAATATGTGTGCACATGTGTACTTGATAATACTGAGCAATTTTTACGACCTCTGGATCACACCAAGGAATACAGTTTATGTTATGAGAGATCTCTAAAGTTGACAAAACTATATAAGATACTCTATCTTATCCACCACATTGTATCAATTTGCTATGAAAAATTTAAACCATATTAACCGCTGTTCTGAAACTTTTACGATTGACGCGAACTTTACGAGTTTTACGTACCTCGTACCAAAATTTTTATGACTTACTTGAAAAATAACAATTTCTGCGGAAAGCGGCAGTAAACCTGTGTCAGTGATAATCTTGGAAAGTGCTGACATGGCTCCACTGGTTTAGAGTTTGTGATTTTCTTTACGTTGTAAATAAATAAACAGGTTTTGGTAGTAAAGTTAGCTTAGGGCTTAATAAGCAAGCTGAAATGACATTTGCCCAGCCGCCGTCTTTTGGGATGGACATGTTTTGAGTGGAGACTGCAAATTGATTAACGTAATATTCCCACAGCAGGAAAACAAGCCACATTTGTCAGTGGTAGGCCATAATATCGGCTGCCGGCAAAAGTTACCACCCACCAGATAAAGCCTTGCCGCCAAGCGATTCGTCGTGTTCATGTCTGGTGAAGCCGTCCGGAGGCGCCAAATGTTGTTGTGTTGGGAGTTTGGTCGTGGAGGGTCTCCAGATTAATCTTCCTCTGGCGCAGCATCTTTGGTCGTGTTGTGGGGTTTAACATTGCATCACCTCGCTCAACTGCCACCTTGCTTTCTATTCACTAAGATTTTTAAGTGCCTAATAAACTTGCGCGCTTTACCATCAATGATTGCATCACTGTTTACCATCAGGCGGGAAAGCAGTCAAACACTAGTTTATAATTATTAAAAAAAAAAGAGGCAGTGGCCCGTAATCTACAACGCGAGCCCATTGCGAGTAAGTGGGTATCGCACTAGTCTTCGAATCTTTGGTAAGAGGACACATGTGCTTCCTCAATGTTTTCCTACACCGTTTTGAGAGCAGTGGTGATGAAGGTATACACAGTAAAGTATTAGTTCGGTTTTGTACCCAATTACGCAGAAATGTCTAAAAGATTCTGACTGACATAAAAATCCGCGCACCATCTCGTCTTCGAATTATTACTGTGCAAAGAACCACAATGTCACACCAGTATGGAAAGAACAAAGTTCAGCTCTCACAACACAAAGTTTAAACTTTAACATATTATAAAGTAGTGAGCTGGGATCACGTCACGAGGTTTTATCTGAGATACTTGAACTTTCATCTTTGTAGAAGATGAAGAAAATTGCCAACTCAAGAGTAATCTCAAGAATCGTATCTTGATTAATGGAGCGTTGAGATTTTTAGCATATTATATATTATTGTTCCCACTTTTGGGACAAAGCCTCCTTTAGCTTTCCTTCCTCCTTTTGTTGTTTATGTATTTTACTCAAAGCCAACAACACACTATGTACTTATGTAGCCAAGCATATTGTACGTTACGGAATTGCATCGCTGACAGGGGTGTTCGGCAATTGTACAGCTACACAGGAGCTAAACTTAGTATTCGGGAACACTGTTGGAGCTGTTGAAACCTTGGACAAAACTATCTTTGCATTGTGTAGAATCAATTTCTTAGTATTGTATAATTGCATCAGGCATACATGTGAGCACAATGTACTTTCTGTAAAGCATCTATTTATTGGGTTATTTTAATTTCTGAATTGTTGTTTTTTTTTTGCGTTTTCTCTAATGGACGCTCTCAGCGTACAATATATTTCTGCAACATTCTCACACGGTTGATTTCAACATGAATGATGTAATCAAATATTTGTATCAATAGCATAGCTTGATAATTTAAAAGAGTGTCCATGGGGTTTCTT
>JADWQK010002087.1:0-47577 GCA_017933935.1 Sesamia nonagrioides
CAATTAGCAAATACCCTCTCTGGTTCAAAGAGTGTCTGATAAAAAATTTAAGAAATAAGGAAACCTGTCTGATAGTGTGTCTTTTCTCTGACAGCGTGACAAGATTTTATTTAAATTCCGCGAAGTAAACATTATTTATAATGTTTATGGTATAAAATATTTGATTAAAGACAATTATGCCAAATGTCTATTCTAATGTAAATTAATTTCGAAACATCAAAATTTTGCAAGATGAAATTAATCCAGCTTAATCACACGCGATAAGCAACTTAATTTCAGGATGTTTAACATTATTAGTGAATATATGTGTGTAAGATTCGCTGTTCTCTCATTTTGAAAAGTGGTAACACTCCTCCCGTTGGTTCGTTCATTCGTTCGTGTGACGGGGCATTCTTGGGCAGGCAGCGCTAGCGTCTGGTTGTAAGAAGTGTTGTGAGAAAATTATCTAGTGATCAATAAACGATAGTTAAACTCCATATGCTGAAGTCTCATTCTGGATAAACCCTACAACTCAGAAATTGGGAAACGAAGACATTAATAAATGTAAGTAAACGCCTACAATATATATGATTCTGATATTGGTTTTAATTCTAAATGTAACAGTGACTTCGTTCTATTTGAAAAATTGTTATTCTATTTTTCATTCCGAATGTGATTGGCTTTATTTTATTTCTGTAAACCAAACAATTCTTAAGTTTGATTTAGTGAATAGGAATACTAAAAGAGATGGCTTAACGGCTACTCCTAACACGAATAGAAATTTCACACTAACCCGCAATATTTAAGTATTCATCCATAACGGTTATCAAAACGATTTATTTCTGAAACCACATGGTTATAACCGGATAAGTAACACTAACACTTCGGGCGCACAACCCCACTACATATTTTGTGTCTGTCAAGGTAGACAAACATTTTTTTTTTTTTTTTTTTTTTTGTTACCTGCTCGATGCATTATAAACTAATCTAGACAGAATTGTTTACCTACTTACGAATATTTAGCGCAACTAAGATCCGTTTTAGATGCGTTGCATTTCAACCAACGGTCGGTGAATACTGTATTTAATCATAACTTATTTGGATAAGTAGTTTAGGTTTTACAACATAATACTTATATTATTGTGATTTTTATGAGCAGTTACACCTTAATAGATATTTATTTCAAGTACTTCAGTGCAAAATCGCCAGTGGAAAAGCACAGTTATCAAAAAGAAAGAAAAGGGGAAGAAGGGGAAAAAGGAGAAAAAAAAAAGAAAAAAAAAAATGTTGCAGACACATTGAAATGCCTACTAGATTTATTCTTTACGCTACGAAATCTCGTTCTCGAAATAATCATAGGTAGTTTAAGTAAAGGCATTTTGATGACAATAAGTATAATAACTTATCATTATTTTCTTCCATGACGAGACGAGCGTGGGAAAATGAATGAGGGAAACGGCTCAAGTCGCCGTCTGGCAACTCCATCGCGCGAACGCTCGCGGTCCAGGCGAAGCGACATTGTCTCGCGTCATAGAAGCCGAAGTCGCACTCACAGCCGTCGTCTCGATGAGCGAGAGCAAACGATAAAGCAAGCACGAACCCGGCTCCGTGAGCTGGAAGAGGAACTACAAAGAGAGCGAGACGGACAACGACGCAGTGAGGGTGGACCGTCGGGTGTGCAGCCGAGGCGTAGCCGCCAGCTGTCCCAGAGGTCAAACGGTGGACGACGTAGCCGCAGCCGGCAGCTGGGTGCGGGGTCGAGGCGCATAGGACGTAGCCGCAGCCGCCGGTCCGGTCCAAGGTCAAACCGGGGTACACACAGTCGCAGCCGGCAGCGTAGTCGCAGCAGGCAGCTTCGTGCATCGGTGGTCGAGCGTCGCCGCGAGCTACCCAGGAGTCCTAAAAGGTCAAGTAGTCCCGCATTTCCTTCTAAAGATGTGATACAGATTATAAAATCTATTAAGGAAGTTTTACCGTCTCTGCCGTCAAACCAAGGCACAATCGGGAATAGAACCTTAGATAGTAAAAATATGGTACCAGAGTTTAATCCCTCTGAAAGGAACCAACGTATAGACATCTGGCTACGTAAGGTAAATGAATGTGCCCATGTTTACGGCTGGGACGAGAGAACGGTAATCCACTTTGCCACTCAGAAACTTACAGGTTTAGCTAAAACCTGGTACGAGAGTCTGAATTCAATACTGTTTACATGGGAAGAGTGGCAAAATAAATTACTAAGCGCTTTCCCAGTAGAAAAAAATTACGGCCAAGTGTTAGAGGACATGTTGAAACGCAGAACCAAACCTAATGAACTAATCGAAATTTATTATTACGAAAAGGTTTCACTTTTGAATCAGTGCGATATTGCTGGTAGGCGGGCTGTCGATTGCATCATCCACGGCATTACTGATAGGACTTTGAGATCAAATGCTTTAGCGTTGAGGTGTGAGGAGCCGGACCACCTTTTGAAATTCTTGCTGAGTATCAACAAAGAGCTTCCGGGGCAAATGATGCCATTCCGTGATAGGAATCTTAGTTCTACGAACAGTAGGCAAAATTATAAGGCTAATACAAAAATAAATCCTTATTTGTCCTGCTATAACTGTAAGGAAAAAGGGCATATCTTTACCAAATGCCCCAAGCCCCTTGTCAAGTGCAGCGTCTGCAGTAGAGCAGGACACAGGTCGGAAAACTGTGACTCTAAGAAAGATCCGTCGTCTGGCAAAGCTGTTGATACCGGCAAGATCATGTGCATATCGAACTCTAACCCTAACGATAAGTACATGAAACAAGCCATTGTCAACGGTAACAAAGTTGACGTATTCGTTGATTTAGGTAGTGAGGTCACTCTTGTCAAACAATCATATGTATCCCAACTGGGACTTAACCATGATGAAGTCCCAACGTTTATGAAAGGTTTTGGAAATACTATAGTACCTTCGGCAGGGTCGGTTACACTTGATGTAACTATAGATGGTGTGACGGCTGAAACTCAGTGTAGGGTAATAGATGATTCCTTTTTGGAGAAAGCATTTTTAATTGGTCAGACATACTCTGAGCAGCCGCATGTCTGTTTCAACAAAGACACAAGGAGATTACAATTCACGCATTTAGGTCTAGAGTTACCAAATCTTATCGAGGAAGCCAGTGACGTAGAGAGGATAAGGATTGTAGAACATTGTCAGATATTTGGGGCTGCTAGCATCAAGGCTGCCACTTGTGCCATGTTTTCTGGTAGCGTGGTATTAGAGACTAAAGTCGTGGGCAGACCAAACGAACAGTTTGTGGTGTGGGGTGGTGCGCAGGGGGTAAAACAGGGTCTGATCTTTGTTACAGTTACGCCTTGCGTTATTCCATTACGATTACAACAAAACTACGTATTTTCTCGAACTGAAAAAGTACACAAGGTATATAGAATTTCAAAGCTAAGGGTTCCAACGGTAATCCATAATGATAACAATGTTAGCCCAAACAATCAATCTGATGAGAGTTGGGTGCGTCTAGGTGAGTCAGTTAGTGATCGCGATAGGGTTAGGCTTATGGAGCTACTCCGTCAATACGAGGACTGTTTTTCCTATGACCTCGCTCACCTAGGTTGCACAAATGTTACGGAAATGAAGATCGAATTAAATAGCCAGCGCCCCGTAGTCTATAGGCCGTATCGGTTATCGTATCACGAACGTGAGAAGGTGAGAACGATGATAGATGAGATGCTTGAGGCGGGAATCATTCGAGAGTCTGTCTCCAACTACGCTAGCCCAATTATTCTGGTACATAAAAAGGATGGTGGTGTCAGGCTCTGCGTAGATTACAGGCTGCTTAACTCTATAACGGTAAAGGAACGTTATCCCATACCGGTGATCGAGGACGAAATAGCACGTCTATCGGGTCAGGCATGGTTCATCACGCTAGATTTAATGTCCGGTTACTATCAAGTTCCCATAGCTGAAGAAAGCAAGCACTTGACGGCGTTTGTCACGCCGGACGGACAATACGAGTACAATCGTATGCCGTTTGGCTTGGCAAACGCTCCCGCGGTGTTTCAGCGCATGATGAATCATGTCCTAGGTCCGGCCCGTTTTAACAAAGCCACCGTGTACATTGACGATTTGCTAATTTTTGGTAAGAGTGCACCCGAATGTTTAGACCGGTTAGAAGAGATTCTCAATTTATTGAGGAAGGCTAATCTGAAATTAAATTTGGCGAAGTGCGCTTTTCTGAAAAACACAATTGATTATTATAAAATAGACCAAATAATAAGTGCAAGTGTTATCAAATAATTATAATTAAGAACAGTGCCCAAATAGTTGCATAAACTTTCAAAAATAACATTTACCTATTCAAACTCTCAAATAAATCAATATTTAATTTAATTATATATAATAATAAAACTCTACAAGTGCGAGGATTGCAAACAAAGTGAAATAATTGTTATTTATTGCCTTCAAAAACATGATAAGTGCATAAACTCTTGTTATTAACTCATTGTAATAATTATGGTGTAAAAGTTTGAACACAATTTGAAATAAGCGCGTCGTAACGAACTATTTTTATTTTTATAATTCTACATCTTATAGAATACCTATTTCAGAACAACACTTAATTGCTAGTTTGGCGCATTAATACAATGTTTGTATTGACAAACATGAAGTTGTAAGTTCGCGCCCCGCTTTCTGCGTGCTCTTTTTGTGAGTCTATAATTTGTTATTAAAGTGTTCGATACTCCAAAATCCAAAAAGACAAAAAATATGGATTCAGAAAATAATAATATTACTTTTCGCAAAAATAAGCGAACGATTTCATTGAACGAAACTATCACTGAGTCACTAGACACAACAATGTTCAGCTTAGCCAATACGTCACTAGGTGGCGCTAACACCTGCTGCGAAGAACTACAGGGCCAGATAAAAGCGTTGACCTCTAAACTATTATCGGCCCATACTGACATTGACGATATGCGCAGTGTAATAAAAGAATTAAAGGATGAACTCAAAAAATGCTCCGATTTTATAACAAACCTTAAATCTTCTGCTGTAACCGAGAAACATACAAATCTATGACATTAGAAATACATTGAAAGATATACTTACCACAAATATAATTTTATGTCTTCCAAATTTTAAACTCAATAATTGGTCAAACATGTTTAATTCTCGTATTGAAAACTTCAACAACTTACTATACCTTGATGTTATGACACATCTTTATATACTTGATTCGAACTTGAATCTTAGTTATGATAGTGTAATGTTTGACCAAAGAACAGGAAGAATTAATAACAATGGGATAAGCACAATATTTGAAGACTTGAAACTAATAATTGAAGAAATTTCAACCACACCTGATCTTAACTGTGTAGACATTAATAATGTTACACCTTCTGATGCTGCAGGAGCTGATACACACGATAATCACAACGTTCCTACTACATCCAAGCTTTTTCTCGTATAGTTATATATCTATCCTACATCAAAATATTAACGGCTTAAACAGTAAATCAGATTTATTAGCGTATCATCTTCACGAATTAGCAGTACATAGTAAGTTTATAGATATAGTTTGTCTTACAGAACATAACATGAAGAGCGGAGACGAAATTCATGTATTCGTACCAAACTTCACGCTTGCAGGTCATTCCAGTAGATATAACCGTAAGGGAGGTTCTTGTATATTTGTAAATAATAGACATAAGTTTCGTAATATAAACTTAAATGATTTCTGTCTTCCGGGTTCTATGGAATGCTGCAGTGTCGAGCTTATAGATCATAATGTAACTATAATATGCATCTACAGATCTCCTAAAATGAATATTGATTCCTTAAATACTTTTTACAATAACTTTGATGCCATACTACAAAAAATCTGCAAATCCAATAAGAAGAGAATTGTAGTCTGTGGCGACTTTAACATAGATATTCTAAAAAATACCCGTCCTACCAAGCAATTTGAAAATTTACTTCTAAACTTTAATCTAAAATTAAGTATATGTGAGCCAACTCGACTAAATAGTGGGACATGCATAGACAATATTATACATAATATACGGGGTAGTAAAAGTGAAGTTATAGACTTGGCGATATCTGATCACACAGCTCAATTTCTGAAATTTCCAGTCAAGAAGACATTTATCAGCTCACATTGGTTCAAATTAAATCGCGATTATTGTTCGGAGAACCTTCTAAAGTTTAAACAAACAATCCAAAGTTTGAGTTTTTCTAATGTCTATCAGTGCACGATGCCAAATGAGGCTTATAATGAATTTATTGAAATGTTTAAACTCTTTTATGACTTATGTTTTCCACTTATGAAAATAAAAATTCCTACTTCTAAGACACTCACATGGGCAACAAAAGGAATTAAGCTGTGTTGTAAGCGTAAAAGGCAAATGCTATGGACCTCAAGACTACAACCCAGTGATGAAAATACTAAAAAGTTTAAGCAATACTCCAAAAGACTGAAAAAAATAATCCATCTTACTCAAAACGCAAAAAATAGTTATTTTATTGATAAAGCACAAAATAAAATGAAAGCCACGTGGAAGATTATAAAAACAAACAAATTGAACTGCCCTAAGGATAGTATTACAAAAATAACTTATAACAATAAATGTATAAATAATCCCCTTGAAATCGCTGAAGTTTTTAATAATTATTACATAAACCAAGTCCAGCCCATCTGTAATAATTCAAACTCAAAATTGTCACTTACTTCTAGAATATCAGAATCAATGTATATGGCACCTACTTGTCCTGATGACATATTTAGAATTATTAATACCCTTAAAAATACCGGTAGCACAGGATACGATGAAATATGTACAAAAGTAATTAAGCTCGTTGCCAAGGAAATTTGTCCAATACTGAGCTTTATCGTTAATTTAATAATAGAAAACGGAATATTCCCAGATGCACTAAAAATATCTATTATCAATCCTGTCTACAAAAAAGAGAGTAAACAAGACCCCAAAAACTACCGGCCCATTGCATTACTCCCTACTCTTTCAAAAATTATAGAAAGGGTAATATATGATAAATTATATGCATTTTTGGAGAGCAAAAATATTTTATCTGATGTACAATATGGTTTTAGGAAGTGTAAGGACATTAATATGGCAATCTATGGACTACTTGGAAAAATTATAACAAAAATGGATAATAGAACACCAGTACTTGCCTTATTTCTAGACATGTCTAAAGCTTTTGACTGTGTAGATTTTAAAATACTTTTATCCAAATTGGAAAGTTATGGAATAAGAGGAAACGTATTAAATTTGATTGAGTCTTATTTATGCGGTAGACAACAAATAACTAGTATTAGAAAAATTAATCCACGCACGAAAGTTGAATACATCTATAAATCCAAGAGTGGAATAGTTAATTATGGTGTACCACAGGGGAGTATTCTTGGTCCTCTTCTATTTCTCGTTTATATTAATGACATGCCCCGAGCCGTTCAGCATCCTATCACACTATATGCTGATGATAGTACAATTATATTTACTGGACAAAATTTACTGTCACTTGAAACTGAAATTAACCGAAGTCTTAGCCAAATAATAGAATATTTAAATAATAATAACCTCAAAATTAATTTGGAGAAAACCCACATTATGTCTTTTAAACAACAAAATGTTAACGACCCTGTTAATCTAGTTATACATTACGACAATATAGCTATAACTAAAACAAACAGCACCAAATTTTTAGGATTGTGGCTTGATACAAATATGAGATGGAGTAACCACACTGATCATATAATAAACAAATTAAATAAGTACCAATACGCACTACACAATTTAGCAAAAATTGTGTCACAGAAAGCGGTATTGACTGCATACCATGCGTACGTGACCTCTACACCACGTTATGGCGTTATCTTCTGGGGAAACTGCACAGACAGAGAACTAATATTTAAGACGCAAAAAAAATGCCTACGAGCTATTTGTCAAATCAAGGTCACGGATAGCTGCCAGCCTTACTTTACAAAATTAAAAATATTGACCTTACCATGCCTGTATATATTCGAAACAATAATGTTTGTTAAAAAAAATATCCATCTCTATAAAACACTTCGTTCTAAGCGCCATCCAAACACACTTGTCCTTCAGCCACACAAAACTACATTGTATTCAAAAAGCTTTCTTGGTATGGCACCAAAATTGTTCAATAAACTGCCTAATAATTTAAAAGACGTAATTGACCAGAAAATATTTAAAAATAAACTCATGGAATTTCTAATAAAAAAGGCTTACTATTCTCTTACTGACTTTCTAGATGATAAGGTTTACCAATTTATACACTAAGGTTTTTGTATTATATAAATTCGTTGATCAGTTTTGATATACCTAGTAATGTTTCAATTTTCCAAAATTCATATTTTTTTTTTTTTTTTATAATTTTGTAATGGTTCAATTTCAGTTGTTTAGAAAATTGTTAAAATTATTATTATTAATGACTTTGCTTTTTTTCTTTTTTGTGATGTGATTGAACAATTTTAATGTAAATATTATTTCAATAAGTAATTTTTTATTATTTTTAATATTTGCATGCCTTGTCAAATGGCAAACATGTAGAGCCAATTTATATTTTTTCATCCTACATATACGAATAATAATTTCTGTATGTACACACATGTTTGTGCAAATAAATAAATATTATTATTATTATTATTATTTAGGTTTCGAGATAAGCTCGGATGGCATGCGTCCAGGTAAGGCTAAGATACAGAGCGTCATCAATTTCCCCTGCCCCGAAAATGTACACGGCGCGCGCCAGTTTTTAGGCTTAGTTAGCTATTTTAGAAAGTTCATACAAGGTTTCGCGCAACTAGCCTATCCAATCACTAGACTGTTAAAGAAAAATACGGCTTGGGAGTGGGGTGACGATCAAAATGATTCGTTCAGGATTCTTAAGGAAAACTGACGCAGAGGCCGGTACTAGCCATTTATGACCCTGCGGCAGAAACCGAGCTCCATACGGACGCCAGTAGAGTAGGTGTTGGTGGAATTTTGCTGCAACGTCCAGCGGGGAGTCAGGGTCCCTTTCATCCAGTAGCCTACTACAGTCGCCAAACCACGCCAGAAGAAAGGAATTTCCATTCCTACGAACTGGAAACGCTGGCAGTGGTGTGTGCGCTGAAAAAGCTAAGAGTTTATCTGTTGGGTAAGCCTTTTAAAATAGTTACAGACTGCAGTGCACTGCGTTCAACCTTCGAGAAACGCGATCTCATACCTAGGGTAGCACGTTGGTGGCTTGCGCTGCAGGAATATACCTGCAGCGTGGAGTATCGTTCAGGAGCCAAGATGGGTCACGCTGACGCCTTGTCTAGAAACCCTATTATTGACTCGGACACATTGAACCCTGAGAGATACCCCTCTGTGATGGTTATAAATGATGAAGACTGGTTACATACCTTGCAATTAGGAGATTCAGAGTTACGCAGAATTCGTGATATACTGTGCAGTAATCTTGACCCTAAGGGAGTAGAGTATATTAAGGACAATTACGTCTTGAAAGATAATAGGTTATTTAGGTGCGAACGGGGTGACCAGGACCGCATGAGATGGGTAGTACCAAAGGGTGCGAGGTGGCAAGTGTGTAAACGAAATCACGACGACATCGGTCACGTCGGTTTTGACAAAACTTTTGATCGCGTTAAACGAAATTATTGGTTCGCAAAGATGAAAAGATTTGTTAAAAAGTATGTTGGAGCCTGCATTGAGTGTGCATACGCGAAAAAGGCCCCAAGCACTCGCGAGGGTCTTTTGCATCCGATTGAAAAGGTTGACAAGCCATTTCACACTTTGCACGCTGACCACCTTGGACCCTTTGTTAAGTCTAAGAGAGGAAACACTCACATACTTAACGTTGTTGATTCATTCACGAAATTTCTATTTATAAAGCCCGTACGTAACACGAACACTCAAAATGTTATCAAAGTGTTGCAGGACATTTTTGATACATTTAGAGCGCCCGACCGTCTTGTTAGTGATAGGGGTTCTTGTTTTACTTCCCACACTTTTAGAAGGTTCTGTCTCAACCGGGGAATAAAGCATATTTTGAATGCTGTGGCGAGCCCCAGGTCGAACGGTCAAGTCGAACGTTACAACAAAACGGTCCTTGATTCTTTGACGGCACAAAATCTCAATGATGACGAGAAGGACTGGGATAATAAACTGGGCAGAATCCAATGGGGGTTAAATAATACCGTTCAGAAAACGATAGGTAGGTCGCCCGCGGATGTCATGTTCGGTACAGGAATGGGCAGCGAGTTCAGCCCGGTTTTGAACGAGTTAAATGACGTCACTCGTGAAGACGCCCCGTTGCTGTCTATTCGTAAGGAAGTTAAATCTCGGATTGATAAGGCCCAGGCGTCACAGAAAAAGTATTATGACAAAGGAAGACGACCTGCTCGTGCTTACAACAAAGGAGACTTAGTAAAAATTACTAAAGTCGCCTTTCAAAATAACGGCAAAAGTACTAAACTTATGCCGTCTTACGAGGGCCCTTTTAAAGTAATTAAGGTAAAATAGGTAATGATCGGTACAGAGTGGCTCCCATTCCTGGATTTGAGGGTATGAAAAATAAGCGCAAAACAACAGTTGCTGCAGATCGCATGCAGCCTTGGATTCACTTAGCTTCTTTGGAGATAGAAAACGATTCTGATAGCGATGCCAGTGGTGATGCAAGCGATGGTAATATGTCCGAGTGATTTGTTAGTTGTCTGTCTGGATATAGTATGAAGCTGACAATGGCCTCATGTGCATATTGTTTTGCATTGGGGAATGGTGAGTGGTGCACCTGAATAGTTCGACCTAAAATCATGATTAGAAGTTTACGTTTTATGGCCCTTGTGTGACCATGGTTGATTAGAAATTTACATAGTCCTTGGGTGACCGTGGCCGATTAGAAGTTTATATGGTCATTGTGTGACCGTGGTTGATTAGCAGTTTATATGGTCTTTGTGTGCCCGTGTTTGATTAAAAATGGTCCTTGTGTGGCCGTGTTTGATTAAGTTTACATGGTCCTTGTGTGGCCGTGTTGGATTAAAAGTTTAGATGGTCCTTGTGTGGCCGTATTTAAATGGTCCTTGTGTGGCCATGTTTAAATGGTCCTTGTGTGGCCATGTTGGATTAAAAGTTTAGATGGTCCTTGTGTGGCCGTATCTAAATGGTCCTTGTGTGGCCGTGTCTAAATGGTCCTTGTGTGGCCGTATTTAAATGGTCCTTGTGTGGCCGTGTTTTAATGGTCCTTGTGTGGCCGTGTTTAAATGGTCCTTGTGTGGCCGTGTTTAAATGGTCCTTGTGTGGCCGTGTTTAAATGGTCCTTGTGTGGCCGTGTTTAAATGGTCCTTGTGTGGCCGTGTGACAGTTTTCTATTTTGTTTATGGTTAAATGGTTACTTGGTTATTCAGTTAAATGTTTATTTAGTTAATGAGATAAAAATCACTACTTGGTCATAGCATCTACAGTGTATAAATTATACAACTTATTTGTTTAAACAAGTACCTGGTTTATATGTAACTTGTATTAGCGCTAAACGAGTATCTATCTTCATTTTTTTTTATATAATGGAAGTCTAAATGTATATATATAATAGTGTGAAGTACATAGAAATTAGCTTTTCATTTTGATTAGCAGAATATAACCATATTGTATTGTAACTGCCTAACAATGAATGCCCTTTCACCGAGTGTAAGGTTCCACCAGATACGTGTATGGGGACCATACACACGGTCAGGATGGACGAGTGTAAGATTCGCTGTTCTCTCATTTTGAAAAGTGGCAACACTCCTCCCGTTGGTTCGTTCATTCGTTCGTGTGACGGGGCATTCTTGGGCAGGCAGCGCTAGCGTCTGGTTGTAAGAAGTGTTGTGAGAAAATTATCTAGTGATCAATAAACGATAGTTAAACTCCATATGCTGAAGTCTCATTCTGGATAAACCCTACATGTGTCTTCGGAATAACGTAAAAAAAAAACATATTTTAAGAATACAAGTTTTATTTACAATAACAATTACAGAAACTACATATTTACAAATATTAAAATTTCATCTATGACAGTATTTATCAACTTTATAAATCAAGACTCAACCTGAACCAGAACAAGTCTGAGTTTTCCTCAATTGAGCTGAGCGGATCCGCTTGTGGTTCCAATTCTGAGGACAATTGCTGGACTTCAATAACCGGAGGCTGGTGGTAAGGTTGCACCGGTAAATGTGGCTGCTGGCACTGCGCCTGGCATTCCCCCTCATTCATAGGTAACGGTACTTTACATTGCTGGACTTCAGTAATCGGAGACTGGTAAGGTTGCACCGGCAAATGTGGCTGCTGGTACTGCGCCTGGCATTCCCCCTCATGCACAGGTAACGGTGCGTTAAAAGTGGTCGTATCGGGTGACATCCTAATGCCTTCAGAGTCTTGGATACTGTCGACACGGCCTCTTTTTTCCTTCATACGGCGATTTTGGAACCATATCTTGATGGTGCGTTCATTAAGTTGCAACATATTCGCGAGTTCCATTCTACGAACAGCATTTAGGTAATTTGAATTAGAGTATTCTTGTTCCAACCGAATTAACTGCTGTGTCGTGAATGTCGTTCTGGTGCGCTTTGTTTTCTTTCTTTCTGCGTTTGTTTTGTTGCTGACCCAGGTTCGTGATGGAGAAATTAATTCTCCGAGAGCTGGTTGATTAAAACGAAATGAACTTCCAATAATCTGACCATTTTGAGTAAGATTTGTCCCGTCTATGATTTGCTGATTCATTTCATTATTTAAATTGAAATACCCGTTATGTATATTATTTTCTAAATTTTCTGGATATGGTGTGTGGTCCAACGTGTTGATGTTGTTGACGCTATTGCCATGGTAATCAACGGGATAATTGGTGTTAGACACCGGGACTGACGTGCTTTGGCATTGCTGTGTGGCATTGCTGTTTGGCATTGCCGTGTGGGGGTAACCGGTTCGGCACAAGAGGCTGCAAAGAATAAAAACATAACATTAATTACTTTCATATTAGTATTTTCTTATGACTGCTCAGTGTCAAGTACTAAGATGTTAAGGTATAAAATCATAAAGAGATTTCTGGTGTAAGTTAATGTGATATTAATAAATGCTATAACTAAACAATGAAAATAATGAAAAATCTTTACCGTAATATTTTGCAGCATATTTGTATTTTGCACTTGGTTCCAGGAAGCATTTCCGCAAGTTCCCGCTCCGTTGCCAATATTGTATATATCCATTGTAGATATTGATATTTATAAGAGGAAGTATTTAATGTTGATAGCGAAAGCTCAGCTACTAATAATGAATATCCAGATTTTTCGTGCCCTTATATATACACAACAAACCCTGTTTACGGGGTGGTTAGCTAATGAGTCACCAACTTTCACTGGATTAGGTGATAAGGAACCTGTTTTGTAAAATTATTATTATTACAAATTTGTGACTTTAGTCTATAAACGGAGTAGGTACTCAATTCGAATGCTTCTATAATTCTGCTGTTCTCCTAACCATGTATAAATGTTCGGGCATAACCCCATCATATATAAGTATATATACGGATAGGCTACTAAATTAATTAATTAAATTATTTATTACTTAATTGCAGAAAATGAGGTGCTTTATGAAAGAAATTTAAAGAAGTTTTCGATGACAAATCATGATTTAAAAATTTTGCATCAATTTAAATATACCTATTGTTCATCTCTTTAATAAAAATCAACGAATTATTTAGTTCTTCAAAGTTTTAAAGGTGTACCTTATACATTCATATTCCCATACCATTATCCATGTACATTCTTCTTGTGTACATGACACAATAAGAATGTATATGTACCTAGTATAATGACAGTAAGCTTCCGCGTACATCGCTTTAGACGATGAATCACAAAATATAATGTAATTTATAATTTTTCTGTTATAATTAATAATATTATTATAAATAATTCTTCTATTTCGCAGTAAAATAAATACATATATTTTTTGCACCAATTAGGACGGTAGTTCCAATTAGCAAATACCCTCTCTGGTTCAAAGAGTGTCTGATAAAAAATTTAAGAAATAAGGAAACCTGTCTGATAGTGTGTCTTTTCTCTGACAGCGTGACAAGCTTTTATTTAAATTCCGCGAAGTAAACATTATTTATAATGTTTATGGTATAAAATATTTGATTAAAGACAATTATGCCAAATGTCTATTCTAATGTAAATTAATTTCGAAACATCAAAATTTTGCAAGATGAAATTAATCCAGCTTAATCACACGCGATAAGCAACTTTATTTCAGGATGTTTAACACTATTAGTAAATATATGTGTCTTCGGAATAACGTGAAAAAAAACATATTTTAAGAATACAAGTTTTATTTACAATAACAATTACAGAAACTACATATTTACAAATAATAAAATTTCATCTATGACAGTATTTATCAACTTTATAAATCAAGACTCAACCTGAACAAGTCTGAGTTCTCCTCAATTGAGCTGAGCGGATCCGCTTGTGGTTCCAATTCTGAGGACAATTGCTGGACTTCAATAACCGGAGGCTGGTGGTAAGGTTGCACCGGTAAATGTGGCTGCTGGTACTGCTCCTGGCGTTCCCCATCATATATAGGTAACGGTACGTTACATTGCTGGACTTCAGTAACCGGAGATTGGTAAGGTTGCACCGGCAAATGTGGCTGCTGGTACTGCGCCTGGCATTCCCCCTCATGCATAGGTAACGGTACTTTACATTGCTGGACTTCAGTAATCGGAGGCTGGTAAGGTTGCACCGGCAAATGTGGCTGCTGGTACTGCGCCTGGCATTCCCCCTCATACATAGGTAACGGTGCGTTAAAAGTGGTCGTATCGGGTGACATCATAATGCCTACAGAGTCTTGGATACTGTCGACACGGTCTCTTTTTTCCTTTATGCGGCGATTTTGGAACCATATCTTGATGGTGCGTTCATTAAGTTGCAACATATTCGCGAGTTCCATTCTACGAACAGCATTTAGGTAATTTGAATTAGAGTATTCTTGTTCCAACCGAATTAACTGCTGTGTCGTGAATGTCGTTCAGGTGCGCTTTGTTTTCTTTCTTTCTGCGTTTGTTTTGTTGCTGACCCAGGTTCGTGATGGAGAAATTAATTCTCCGAGAGCTGGTTGATTAAAACGAAATGAACTTCCAATAACCTGACCATTTTGAGTAAGATTTGTCCCGTCTATGATTTGCTGATTCATTTCATTATTTAAATTGAAATACCCGTTATGTATATTATTTTCTAAATTTTCTGGATATGGTGTGTGTTCCAACGTGTTGATGTTGTTGACGCTATTGCCATGGTAATCAACGGGATAATTGATGTTAGACACCGGGACTGACGTGCTTTGGCATTGCTGTGTGGCATTGCTGTGTGGGGGTAACCGGTTCGGCACAAGAGGCTGCAAAGAATAAAAACATAACATTAATTACTTTTATAACGCTCGATTTCGGGTCAGAACGTAATATTATGTTGGTAGACCGCGCGAATGCAAAGTCTTTTCATTGGGCGAGGGCCGCGCATGCGCGTTGCCTATGCGTCGCCTGCGGCATCTCCCTCGCGCACCGAGTTAGTCGGCTTGATATACTATTCAGTCGCGCGCCCGCATGTCAGGCAATATCGCACCGTCCACGTTCTCTTGTTCGCTCATACCAAAACTGTAACCGTATTACTGTAATTCCTTTACCATTGTTGTATTGTGTATTGTGTGCAAAATTAAACTGTTCTCTGCAATTACTACCGACTTTTAACTGGCACCACGCCCTAATAACATTACAGTGACGCCCAACTCGCGGCCATGTTAAGTTTTAACAACGCAAAAACGAACCCAGTGAAGTGTGGTTAATAACTTAATACCTAAATAATAAGTGATACAGAGCCATTATTATCATGCAACGAAAGACGCGGGCAGCCCGCGCAGCAATCGACCGCAAGGCGGAGGAACAAACAAGCGACGGTTACTCCGATGCGGACTGCGGTGAGCCAGGAGCAGAGACGCGCGCACGTGGCGCGGGCGCCGACGCTCCCTGCGCTCCTGCTACGCATGCACGCGACTCAACCGACACGGCCGAGGAGCTGCGCGCCCAGGGGGGCGCCGCCCTCGACCACGCGCTCGGCGGGGCCCACACCGGCGCACCCACCCTCGCGCTCAACACCGAACGCTTACTGTCCACCTTGATGGAGTCGTTCACCAGGATGCAGGCGGAGACCAACCGTACGCTAGTGGAAACGCTGCGGTCTCTTCATCAGAGCAACCAGTGGAATCCAGTCGCTTCGACGCCGGCGGCATCGCCCATGGCGAACGCGTTCGCGACCTCCGGCGGTAACTTTTCAAAATGCACCGCAAGGTTTGACGGGCAGTAACGCGACACCGAGGTGCTGGAAGCGTTCATCGACGCAGTGGAGGTCTACAAAGAATGTGCCGACGTGACCGACGAACACGCGCTACGCGGCCTCTCCATGTTGCTGAGCGGCGACGCTGCAGTATGGTGGCGCGGCGCCCGGGCCTGCGTCGGCTCGTGGCCAGACGCGCTGGCGCGCCTGCGCGCTGCCTATGGTGCGCAAAAGCCCGCGTACAGGATTCTCCGAGAAGTATTCACGCGTGAACAGAGTGAGTGTGAACGAGCTGAAGTTTTTATATCAAAGGTACGATCATTATTAGTTCAATTACCCTATGATGTGCCAAGTGTTATGATAGTAGATATTGTGTACGGCTTACTACACCGTCGAATACGGAAACGTTTGTCGCGAGATACTGTAAACGATGTTGATCATTTGTTAGAGAGAGCGAGACTCGTGGAAGATTCGATAACGGAATTAAAAAGTAGGTACGGTCGTTTCCGCGAAAAGCCCGAATGTACCTACTGCTCCCGACGTCGATACTACAAGTTCGAGCGCGACCACCGGTTCTAAACTCACCTCTAACTCGAACGAACATCTCAAACGCAGTCGCATTAGATGTTCGTATTGTAAAGCGTTCGGCCACGCGGTTAACGAATGCCGTAAGGTTAATAAAGTCAATAGTGACAACAAAAATAGTAAAACAGGTACTAGTGATAAAGATGTTAATCCGATACGTTTTTATGGATGCGGCCGTCCAGGGGTAGTCAAGTCAAAATGTGAAACTTGTTCAACCAAATCCGCGCCCGCCAAACCGTCTGACTTTAACGTCATAAAGGGTGACTTTTTCGCGACAACAACGTCACACCCTTTGATAACCATAGGCGTATTAGATAAGGAAGGCGTAGCGATAGTCGATACAGGAGCTACGCATAGTGTTGCTAGTCCATTACTGTATTCGTTGTTGGTGAATAACGGCATCCAATTCCAAGATACGGAACGTTATATCGGACTCGCCGACGGCTCGTGTCATAGGAAAATAGTAAAAATCGCTACGGTGCCTGTCAATCTAAATAGTCGAAGAGTCGACGCTGAGTTTATGGTCTTTCCTGGTGATGACACCAGAACACTTTTAGGTCGCGACTTTATTGTTAAAGCGGCTATTGTTCTAGACATGGCCCAAGAGTCATGGCATTTTGCAGATAGTCCAGGAGATCGGTTCCCGTTTTTGCAATCTTATGTATTGAATAGCGCGGCCGTGACGCGAACAGAGGTCTGCGATGTGTCACTGCGCCAAGACGAAGGCACGAGTTTGCCACCGGAGCACAGAGCTGCACTCAATGAGTTCTTGCGAAACAGAGTCGCTCAGTTCGCTTCGGCGGGACCTCCTACGGACTTCGCCGTCCATAAGATAAAGGTAAACGCTACTCAGGAACCTTTAGCTTCTCCTCCCTTTAGGTTATCGCCGCCTAAGAGAGAGGCACTCGAGAAGGAGTTACAGAAACTGGTCAACTCCGATGTCATCGAAGAATGCGAGTCACCGTGGGCATCAAATGTCGTGCTTGTGAAGAAGAAAGATGGCAGCTTCAGACTGTGTGTGGACTACCGTAAGCTCAACGCGGTCACGGAGCCCGACCGGTACCCTCTCCCAAGGATTGAGGACATTCTTCACGACGCGAAAACCGCTAAGTACATGACCACCCTCGACCTACGAGCTGGCTACTTTCAGGTGAATGTCGACCCTAACGATAGGGATAAGACAGCATTCACGACACCGCTCGGCACTTATAGGTTTAAACGCATGCCAATGGGTTTGCGTAACTCAGGCGCTACGTTCCAGAGGCTGATCGACAGATTCAAGTCGAACTTACCAGGTACTACTCTTCTGGCATATTTAGACGACTTGTTGATAATGTCCGAGGGGACCTTCGAGAAGCACCTCGCCGACCTCGCCTCAGTGTTCGATCGACTCGCCATGTTCAACCTGCGGGTAAACCGCGAGAAAAGTCACTTCGCGAGGGAATCGGTAAAGTTCTTAGGGCACATTATCTTACCAGGTGGCATCCACGTCGATCCAGGGAAAACCGCGGCAATCGCGGACATGCCAACGCCTCGGAACATAAAACATCTGAAATGTTTCCTGCAAACTTCCAGCTGGTTCAGGCGTTTTGTGCCTGACTACGCAGAGGTCGCTAAACCGTTGACGACACTACTAAAAAAGGCAAGTACATGGAAATGGAACCCGGAGCAACAGTCAGCTTTCGAGAAGATCAAGCAACTGCTAGTGTCGGCGCCGATCCTGCGTCAGGCTGATGCGACGTTACCCTTCGTCCTCAGAACCGATAGCAGTGGCTATGCTCTCGGGGCGGTTCTCCTCCAGGGGGAGGGGACAGACGAGCGGCCGATAGAGTACGCCAGTCGACTCTTGACCGCCGCTGAAAAGAACTACAGCACGACGGAGAGGGAGGCTCTGGCCGTCGTCTGGGCAGTCTCCAAGTTTAGGGGGTACATAGATGGCGCTGAAATCGTAATCAAGTCCGACCATCAGCCGCTCAGGTGGCTGATGAGTATGAAGTCTCCAAGCGGTCGCCTAGCAAGGTGGGCCCTGTGCCTTCAAGAGTATAACCTGAAGATAGAATATACACCAGGTAGGGCTAATGTTATAGCTGACACTCTGTCGCGTCCGGCATGTGCTGAAGACGCCGATTGCGATCTGTGTTGCATCATGATCGACGCGCCCTCGCGCAGTTTGAGAGACCTGCGCGAGAATCAACTAAAGGACCCAGAGGTAAGTAAGATCGTCGAGGCCCTGGAATCCGACGACCACTCTAGGGGGAGAATATGGTCAAACAAAGGGTACGTGCTCACCGAAGGTGTATTGTATAGATATTGCCCTGAGAACGAGGAGCACGACGACGCTAGTTTGGTGGTCCCAGAACAGGAACGCGCCAAGGTATTGGCCGAATACCATGATGCACCCACTGCTGGTCACATGGGCGCGGAACGTACGCTGCAACGCTTGGTCGGTAAGTATTACTGGCCAGGAATGCGTTCTTACGTTACGCAGTACGTTAAAAATTGTGTACCTTGCCAGCGTTATAAGGCAGATACTAGAAAACCGTCAGGGCTGTTGCAGACGCCCGCTCCTACGCGCCGGTTTGAGGTTTTAGCCGTGGACCTGTTCGGCCCACTGCCTGAAACAGCAAAAGGACACAAATGGATCCTGATAGTCGAGGACACCTGCACGCGCTGGGTGGAGCTGTTCGCCCTTACTTCCGCTACCGGCGAGGAATGCGCAAAGGTACTCGTATCAGAAGTATACTTGCGGTTTGGAGTTCCCAGGCGCCTTGTTAGCGACAACGGCGTCCAATTCATAAGCGAGGTGATGCAGCAGACCTGTCACGCGATGGGGATTACTCAATCACTCACCTCGTTATATCACCCCGAAGCGAACCCGGTGGAACGTAAGAACCGGGACCTCAAGCCGCAGCTGGCGATCCTGGTAGGTAAAGACCATGATACATGGGATATCCACTTACCTGCCATCCGTTTTGCCATGAACTCGGCAGTTACGTCGGGAACTGGCTACTCACCCGCTTACTTAAATTTCGCAAGGGACATGCGCGCACCAGCGGATGTCATGTCAGAAATGCGCACCATAATCGAGAACGACAATTACGTAGGTGACATTACTAATTTCCTAAAGAAAATTTCGTCGGTACTCTTAGACGCTCGTGACGTATATGAGAGTGCTCAGGCAGCACACAAGAAGTATACCGATGAACATCGTCGACCAGCACCAGATTACAAGGTTGGTGACTTGGTACTATTGAAAACCCAAGGAGCTAATGACACCGGCAGAGGGCAGACGTCAAAGTTTATCCCTCGCCGTGACGGACCATACAAGATCCGAGCTGTGGTCAGTCCTACGACTTACATCCTTGAGCGCCTCAGCAACAGTACGGTTTTGGGTAAATATCACGCGTCTGTACTGACTCCTTTCGTTGGTCGCATCCAAGCTCCAGTACAGGAGAAACGTAAGAGGGGGAGACCTCGTAAAAGCTAACCCAAACGCGAGGACGTTCGTTAGGGTTAGAGGGGGAGACTATAACGCTTGATTTCGGGTCAGAACGTAATATTATGTTGGTAGACCGCGCGAATGCAAAGTCTTTTCATTGGGCGAGGGCCGCGCATGCGCGTTGCCTATGCGTCGCCTGCGGCATCTCCCTCGCGCACCGAGTTAGTCGGCTTGATATACTCTTCAGTCGCGCGCCCGCCATGTCAGGCAATATCGCACCGTCCACGTTCTCTTGTTCGCTCATACCAAAAACTGTAACCGTATTACTGTACTTCCTTTACCATTGCTGTATTGTGTATTGTGTGCAAAATTAAACTGTTCTCTGCAATTACTACCGACTTTTAACTGGCACCACGCCCTAATAACATTACACTTTCATATTAGTATTTTCTTATGACTGCTCAGTGTCAAGTACTAAGATGTTAGGGTATAAACTCATAAAGAGGTTTCTGGTGTAAGTTAATGTGATAATAATAAATGCTATAACTAAACAATGAAAATAATGAAAAATCTTTACCGTAATATTTTGCAGCATATTTGTATTTTGCACTTGGTTCCAGGAAGCATTTCCGCAAGTGCCCGCTCCGTTGCCAATATTGTATATATCCATTGTAGATATTGATATTTATAAGAGGAAGTATTTGATGTTGATAGCGAAAGCTCAGCTACTAATAATGAATATCCAGATTTTTCGTGCCCTTATATATACACAACAAACCCTGTTTACGGGGTGGTTAGCTAATGAGTCACCAACTTTCACTGGATTACGTGATAAGGAACCTGTTTTGTAAAATTATTATTATTACAAATTTGTGACTTTAGTCTTTAAACGGAGTAGGTACTCAATTCGAATGCTTCTATAATTCTGCTATTCTCCAAACCATGTATAAATGTTCGGGCATAACCCCATCATATCTTTATATATATAATTCTGCTGTACGTGTGTATGTCATTGAACTCCTCCTAAACGGCTTGACCGATTTTAATGAATTTTTCTGTATGCGTTTGAGTGGCGACCTGGATGGTTTAGATTCACAAATCAGCCCGGCAAATGGCGCTGATCGCTTGAAGAAGCATGTGATCTCGGAAACGGCCCTAACGATTTCGCTGAAATTTAATATGTGGGAGTTTTCGGGGACGAGAAATTGATCTAGCTCAGTTTTATGTCTGGGGAAGCGCATATTTTCGAGTTTTCTCTTTCGCAATATTTCACGCATAATATTATGGGCGCTAATTTCGCGCGGCTTGACATAGCGGCTGTGGCGTAGGCGATAGTGGTATGGTCTACTCGCGATGGCTGGTGTTCCTCGGTTCAAACCCGGGCAATCACAAGTTTTTTTTTTTTTGTTTTAGACAAGTTTATAGTTTTTTTTTTTTTTAATTTTTGTAGTTACTTAAAAAGAAAATTGTACATAAGAACTAAAAGGGGAAAAAATAAAAAAAATATTTTCATTTTTTTTATTTAACTAAAATTGTACTTATGAACTAAAAGAGAAAAAAATAAATAGAAATAAATAAATATTTAAGATTTTTTATTTAACTTTAAGAGACTGAAACAAGAGCTCTAGGGGTAGAGAGAGGTATGATATATTTGTTACAAATGTAGATGACAATGCTTTCCATGGGTATATTCCTAAATCTGCTGTACCTGTGTACGTCACTGAATTCCTCCTAAAGGTCTGGTCCGATTTGAATGAAGTCTATGTATATAAATGAAAATCGTGTTAGTTACTCTATTTATAACTCAAGAACCGCTTAACCAGTATGGCTCAAAATTGGTCGGGAGGTAGATAAGAACTGGAAGAAGGACATAATTATCACATAGGAGACTTTTTATCCCGTTCCCGTGTGACGTGACATGGAGTAACAAAACAACTCAGTCAACATATAAGTTAGCGGTTCATTTGTTAAAAATGGTACAAACACACTACTGCACTACTCAGCTTATTAAAAAAAATCTTACCGGTTGAATGTTGATGCATTCATTTAAAGCAAGGAATATAAATACTCTCTGTCGGTTTAATTTTTTTAATAAAAGCCCCAAAGCAAACTTCAACTTCAAAATTTCTAATATTGTATTGCTGTGCTATTTACCACTTCACTACATACTATAAAACAAAATAACTTTCTCTTTCCCTATGTCACTTTGTATGATTAAATCTTTAAAACTACGAAACAGATTTTGATGAGGTTTCTTTTAATAGATAGAGTAATTAAAAAGAAACGTTTATATGTATAATAACATACATTAAATTGTGTCTATATCTAATGCATTAAAATCGCAGTACAGCGGACAGAGCTCCGGCGGGATCTCATGGCGACATGGAAAGTGTGATTGTCGCAATCCAGCACAGAGCACGCCATAGTAGCGGCGGTAAGACCACTCTTTGAGGAGTAGCTAGAGAGGCGCCACGGCGTCCTCACCTTCCGACTGACGTAGGTCCTCACCGGACACGGCTGTTTCTGGAGGTTCCTGTTCCGTATAAGGCGGGAGGAAACGCCAGGGTGACCACTGTGTGCATCGCCCTGAGGACACGGTGGAGCATATGGTGGAGGTCTGCCTGGCTTGGGTAGAGCACAGCCGTGTCCTCGTGGCGGCGATCGGCGGCGATCTCTCGCGTCCTACCCTGGTCCGGGCCATAGTCCGGACCAAGAGTGCATGATGGCAAGCTTTCAACTCCTTCTGTGAAGCAGTGCTGCTGGCAAAGGAGGAGGCGTAGCGCGTGAGGGAGCGGAAATCCCACTACTCTCACGCCTCAAACCGCCGCAGGAAGCGCCTTGGTCGGGTGGCAACATCGGACTCCCGACCACCGTAGGCGCGGGCTTGCGGGCGGCGAGCGATAGGCAGCTCGCCTCCAGAACCAGGCCCGAGTTGACGGCGCGTTGTGTTTCACACGCGCCTCAAAGAGATGTCAGCACACCTTGACGGGGTCCACGAGGACTGGTCCACAGGGTTGCGGGTTGGTTAAAAAAGAAACCATGGCACTGGCCGTTGCACAGGCAAGTGAAGGAACACGGGTGGGTTTTAGTCTAGGTAAAAGTCTGACACGCCCTTCCGGTCCGCCCAGAGCGGGAGAGGTCATTTGATGATGAAAGAAGCACAAGAAGAAATTCATCAAATACTGATTTGAATCGGGCAGCGTTTCTATACGCATATAATATAGCGCAATGACGTTCGCATTGGGCTAATGGATGTTGTTTCCGAGTATTGTAGCACATTAAAGATTTCCGGAAAACCGCCAGGATTGTGCTCCCAAATAAAGAATCATTGAATAATAATATTTATTTATTTAAAATTATCCTAATTTAAAAAGTAGTCATGTGATATTGCCTTTAAGGCGGAACGAAGTTCGCCGGGTCAGCTAGTATAAGTATATATACGGATAGGCTACTAAATTAATTAATTAAATTATTTATTACTTAATTGCAGAAAATGAGGGTGCTTTATGAAAGAAATTTAAAGAAGTTTTCGATGACAAATCATGATTTAAAAATTTTGCATCAATTTAAATATACCTATTGTTCATCTCTTTAATAAAAATCAACGAATTATTTAGTTCTTCAAAGTGTTAAAGGTGTACCTTATACATGCATATTCCCATACCATTATCCATATACATTCTTATTGTGTCATGTGTACATGACACAATAAGAATGTATATGTACCTAGTATAACGACAGTAAGCTTCCGCGTACATCGCTTTAGACGATGAATCACAAAATATAATGTAATTTATAATTCTTCTGTTATAATTAATAATATTATTATAAATAATTCTTCTGTTTCGCAGTAAAATGACTACATGTATCTTTTGCACCAATTAAGACGGTAGTTCCAATTAGCAAATACCCTCTCTGGTTCAAAGAGTGTCTGATAAAAAATTTAAGAAATAAGGAAACCTATCTTATAGTGTGTCTTACCTCTAACAGCGTGACAAGATTTTATTTAAATTCCGCGAAGTAAACATTATTTATAATGTTTATGGTATAAAATATTTGATTAAAGACAATTATGCCAAATGTCTATTCTAATGTAAATTAATTTCGAAACATCAAAATTTTGCAAGATATAATTAATCCAGCTTAATCACACGCGATAAGCAACTTTATTTCAGGATGTTTAACATTATTAGTGAATTATATGTGTCTTCGGAATAACGTAAAAAAAAAACATATTTTAAGAATACAAGTTTTATTTACAATAACAATTACAGAAACTACATAGGTATTTACCAATATTAAAATTTCATCTATGACAGTATTTATCAACTTTATAAATCAAGACTCAACCTGAACCAGAACAAGTCTGAGTTCTCCTCAATTGAGCTGAGCGGATCCGCTTGTGGTTCCAATTCTGAGGACAATTGCTGGACTTCAATAACCGGAGGCTGGTGGTAAGGTTGCACCGGTAAATGTGGCTGCTGATACTGCTCCTGGCGTTCCCCATCATATATAGGTAACGGTACGTTACATTGCTGGACTTCAGTAACCGGAGATTGGTAAGGTTGCACCGGCAAATGTGGCTGCTGGTACTGCGCCTGGCATTCCCCCTCATGCATAGGTAACGGTACTTTACATTGCTGGACTTCAGTAATCGGAGACTGGTAAGGTTGCACCGGCAAATGTGGCTGCTGGTACTGCGCCTGGCATTCCCCCTCATGCATAGGTAACGGTGCGTTAAAGTGGTCGTATCGGGTGACATCCTAATGCCTTCAGAGTCTTGGATACTGTCGACGCGGTCTCTTTTTTCCTTCATACGGCGATTTTGGAACCATATCTTGATGGTGCGTTCATTAAGTTGCAACATATTCGCGAGTTCCATTCTACGAACAGCATTTAGGTAATTTGAATTAGAGTATTCTTGTTCCAACCGAATTAACTGCTGTGTCGTGAATGTCGTTCTGGTGCGCTTTGTTTTCTTTCTTTCTGCGTTTGTTTTGTTGCTGACCCAGGTTCGTGATGGAGAAATTAATTCTCCGAGAGCTGGTTGATTAAAACGAAATGAACTTCCAATAATCTGACCATTTTGAGTAAGATTTGTCCCGTCTATGATTTGCTGATTCATTTCATTATTTAAATTGAAATACCCGTTATGTATATTATTTTCTAAATTTTCTGGATATGGTGTGTGGTCCAACGTGTTGATGTTGTTGACGCTATTGCCATGGTAATCAACGGGATAATTGGTGTTAGACACCGGGACTGACGTGCTTTGGCATTGCTGTGTGGCATTGCTGTGTGGGGGTAACCGGTTCGGCACAAGAGGCTGCAAAGAATAAAAACATAACATTAATTACTTTCATATTAGTATTTTCTTATGACTGCTCAGTGTCAAGTACTAAGATGTTAAGGTATAAAATCATAAAGAGATTTCTGGTGTAAGTTAATGTGATATTAATAAATGCTATAACTAAACAATGAAAATAATGAAAAATCTTTACCGTAATATTTTGCAGCATATTTGTTTTTTGCACTTGGTTCCAGGAAGCATTTCCGCAAGTGCCCGCTCCGTTGCCAATATTGTATATATCCATTGTAGATATTGATATTTATAAGAGGAAGTATTTGATGTTGATAGCGAAAGCTCAGCTACTAATAATGAATATCCAGATTTTTCGTGCCCTTATATATACACAACAAACCCTGTTTACGGGGTAGTTAGCTAATGACTCACCAACTTTCACTGGATTAGGTGATAAGGAACCTGTTTTGTAAAATTATTATTATTACGAATTTGTGACTTTAGTCTTTAAACGGAGTAGGTACTCAATTCGAATGCTTCTATAATTCTGCTATTCTCCAAACCATGTATAAATGTTCGGGCATAACCCCATCATATATAAGTATATATACGGATAGGCTACTAAATTAATTAATTAAATTATTTATTACTTAATTGCAGAAAATGAGGGTGCTTTATGAAAGAAATTTAAAGAAGTTTTCGATGACAAATCATGATTTAAAAATTTTGCATCAATTTAAATATACCTATTGTTCATCTCTTTAATAAAAATCAACGAATTATTTAGTTCTTCAAAGTGTTAAAGGTGTACCTTATACATTCATATTCCCATACCATTATCCATATACATTCTTATTGTGTCATGTGTACATGACACAATAAGAATGTATATGTACCTAGTATAACGACAGTAAGCTTCCGCGTACATCGCTTTAGACGATGAATCACAAAATATAATGTAATTTATAATTTTTCTGTTATAATTAATAATATTATTATAAATAATTCTTCTGTTTCGCAGTAAAATGACTACATGTATCTTTTGCACCAATTAAGACGGTAGTTCCAATTAGCAAATACCCTCTCTGGTTCAAAGAGTGTCTGATAAAAAATTTAAGAAATAAGGAAACCTGTCTTATAGTGTGTCTTTTCTCTAACAGCGTGACAAGATTTTATTTAAATTCCGCGAAGTAAACATTATTTATAATGTTTATGGTATAAAATATTTGATTAAAGACAATTATGCCAAATGTCTATTCTAATGTAAATTAATTTCGAAACATCAAAATTTTGCAAGATGTAATTAATCCAGCTTAATCACACGCGATAAGCAACTTTATTTCAGGATGTTTAACATTATTAGTGAATATATGTGTCTTCGGAATAACGTAAAAAAAAACATATTTTAAGAATACAAGTTTTATTTACAATAACTAATTACAGAAACTACATATTTACAAATATTAAAATTTCATCTATGACAGTATTTATCAACTTTATAAATCAAGACTCAACCTGAACCAGAACAAGTCTGAGTTCTCCTCAATTGAGCTGAGCGGATCCGCTTGTGGTTCCAATTCTGAGGACAATTGCTGGACTTCAATAACCGGAGGCTGGTGGTAAGGTTGCACCGGTAAATGTGGCTGCTGGTACTGCTCCTGGCGTTCCCCATCATATATAGGTAACGGTACGTTACATTGCTGGACTTCAGTAACCGGAGATTGGTAAGGTTGCACCGGCAAATGTGGCTGCTGGTACTGCGCCTGGCATTCCCCCTCATGCATAGGTAACGGTACTTTACATTGCTGGACTTCAGTAATCGGAGACTGGTAAGGTTGCACCGGCAAATGTGGCTGCTGGTACTGCGCCTGGCATTCCCCCTCATGCATAGGTAACGGTGCGTTAAAAGTGGTCGTATCGGGTGACATCCTAATGCCTTCAGAGTCTTGGATACTGTCGACACGGTCTCTTTTTTCCTTCATACGGCGATTTTGGAACCATATCTTGATGGTGCGTTCATTAAGTTGCAACATATTCGCGAGTTCCATTCTACGAACAGCATTTAGGTAATTTGAATTAGAGTATTCTTGTTCCAACCGAATTAACTGCTGTGTCGTGAATGTCGTTCTGGTGCGCTTTGTTTTCTTTCTTTCTGCGTTTGTTTTGTTGCTGACCCAGGTTCGTGATGGAGAAATTAATTCTCCGAGAGCTGGTTGATTAAAACGAAATGAACTTCCAATAATCTGACCATTTTGAGTAAGATTTGTCCCGTCTATGATTTGCTGATTCATTTCATTATTTAAATTGAAATACCCGTTATGTATATTATTTTCTAAATTTTCTGGATATGGTGTGTGGTCCAACGTGTTGATGTTGTTGACGCTATTGCCATGGTAATCAACGGGATAATTGGTGTTAGACACCGGGACTGACGTGCTTTGGCATTGCTGTGTGGCATTGCTGTGTGGGGGTAACCGGTTCGGCACAAGAGGCTGCAAAGAATAAAAACATAACATTAATTACTTTCATATTAGTATTTTCTTATGACTGCTCAGTGTCAAGTACTAAGATGTTAAGGTATAAAATCATAAAGAGATTTCTGGTGTAAGTTAATGTGATATTAATAAATGCTATAACTAAACAATGAAAATAATGAAAAATCTTTACCGTAATATTTTGCAGCATATTTGTTTTTTGCACTTGGTTCCAGGAAGCATTTCCGCAAGTGCCCGCTCCGTTGCCAATATTGTATATATCCATTGTAGATATTGATATTTATAAGAGGAAGTATTTGATGTTGATAGCGAAAGCTCAGCTACTAATAATGAATATCCAGATTTTTCGTGCCCTTATATATACACAACAAACCCTGTTTACGGGGTAGTTAGCTAATGACTCACCAACTTTCACTGGATTAGGTGATAAGGAACCTGTTTTGTAAAATTATTATTATTACGAATTTGTGACTTTAGTCTTTAAACGGAGTAGGTACTCAATTCGAATGCTTCTATAATTCTGCTATTCTCCAAACCATGTATAAATGTTCGGGCATAACCCCATCATATACAAGTATATATACGGATAGGCTACTAAATTAATTAATTAAATTATTTATTACTTAATTGCAGAAAATGAGGGTGCTTTATGAAAGAAATTTAAAGAAGTTTTCGATGACAAATCATGATTTAAAAATTTTGCATCAATTTAAATATACCTATTGTTCATCTCTTTAATAAAAATCAACGAATTATTTAGTTCTTCAAAGTGTTAAAGGTGTACCTTATACATTCATATTCCCATACCATTATCCATATACATTCTTATTGTGTCATGTGTACATGACACAATAAGAATGTATATGTACCTAGTATAACGACAGTAAGCTTCCGCGTACATCGCTTTAGACGATGAATCACAAAATATAATGTAATTTATAATTTTTCTGTTATAATTAATAATATTATTATAAATAATTCTTCTGTTTCGCAGTAAAATGACTACATGTATCTTTTGCACCAATTAAGACGGTAGTTCCAATTAGCAAATACCCTCTCTGGTTCAAAGAGTGTCTGATAAAAAATTTAAGAAATAAGGAAACCTGTCTTATAGTGTGTCTTTTCTCTAACAGCGTGACAAGATTTTATTTAAATTCCGCGAAGTAAACATTATTTATAATGTTTATGGTATAAAATATTTGATTAAAGACAATTATGCCAAATGTCTATTCTAATGTAAATTAATTTCGAAACATCAAAATTTTGCAAGATGTAATTAATCCAGCTTAATCACACGCGATAAGCAACTTTATTTCAGGATGTTTAACATTATTAGTGAATATATGTGTCTTCGGAATAACGTAAAAAAAAAAACATATTTTAAGAATACAAGTTTTATTTACAATAACAATTACAGAAACTACATATTTACAAATATTAAAATTTCATCTATGACAGTATTTATCAACTTTATAAATCAAGACTCAACCTGAACCAGAACAAGTCTGAGTTCTCCTCAATTGAGCTGAGCGGATCCGCTTGTGGTTCCAATTCTGAGGACAATTGCTGGACTTCAATAACCGGAGGCTGGTGGTAAGGTTGCACCGGTAAATGTGGCTGCTGGTACTGCTCCTGGCGTTCCCCATCATATATAGGTAACGGTACGTTACATTGCTGGACTTCAGTAACCGGAGATTGGTAAGGTTGCACCGGCAAATGTGGCTGCTGGTACTGCGCCTGGCATTCCCCCTCATGCATAGGTAACGGTACTTTACATTGCTGGACTTCAGTAATCGGAGACTGGTAAGGTTGCACCGGCAAATGTGGCTGCTGGTACTGCGCCTGGCATTCCCCCTCATGCATAGGTAACGGTGCGTTAAAAGTGGTCGTATCGGGTGACATCCTAATGCCTTCAGAGTCTTGGATACTGTCGACACGGTCTCTTTTTTCCTTCATACGGCGATTTTGGAACCATATCTTGATGGTGCGTTCATTAAGTTGCAACATATTCGCGAGTTCCATTCTACGAACAGCATTTAGGTAATTTGAATTAGAGTATTCTTGTTCCAACCGAATTAACTGCTGTGTCGTGAATGTCGTTCTGGTGCGCTTTGTTTTCTTTCTTTCTGCGTTTGTTTTGTTGCTGACCCAGGTTCGTGATGGAGAAATTAATTCTCCGAGAGCTGGTTGATTAAAACGAAATGAACTTCCAATAATCTGACCATTTTGAGTAAGATTTGTCCCGTCTATGATTTGCTGATTCATTTCATTATTTAAATTGAAATACCCGTTATGTATATTATTTTCTAAATTTTCTGGATATGGTGTGTGGTCCAACGTGTTGATGTTGTTGACGCTATTGCCATGGTAATCAACGGGATAATTGGTGTTAGACACCGGGACTGACGTGCTTTGGCATTGCTGTGTGGCATTGCTGTGTGGGGGTAACCGGTTCGGCACAAGAGGCTGCAAAGAATAAAAACATAACATTAATTACTTTCATATTAGTATTTTCTTATGACTGCTCAGTGTCAAGTACTAAGATGTTAAGGTATAAAATCATAAAGAGATTTCTGGTGTAAGTTAATGTGATATTAATAAATGCTATAACTAAACAATGAAAATAATGAAAAATCTTTACCGTAATATTTTGCAGCATATTTGTTTTTTGCACTTGGTTCCAGGAAGCATTTCCGCAAGTGCCCGCTCCGTTGCCAATATTGTATATATCCATTGTAGATATTGATATTTATAAGAGGGAGTATTTGATGTTGATAGCGAAAGCTCAGCTACTAATAATGAATATCCAGATTTTTCGTGCCCTTATATAGGTATACACAACAAACCCTGTTTACGGGGTAGTTAGCTAATGACTCACCAACTTTCACTGGATTAGGTGATAAGGAACCTGTTTTGTAAAATTATTATTATTACGAATTTGTGACTTTAGTCTTTAAACGGAGTAGGTACTCAATTCGAATGCTTCTATAATTCTGCTATTCTCCAAACCATGTATAAATGTTCGGGCATAACCCCATCATATATAAGTATATATACGGATAGGCTACTAAATTAATTAATTAAATTATTTATTACTTAATTGCAGAAAATGAGGGTGCTTTATGAAAGAAATTTAAAGAAGTTTTCGATGACAAATCATGATTTAAAAATTTTGCATCAATTTAAATATACCTATTGTTCATCTCTTTAATAAAAATCAACGAATTATTTAGTTCTTCAAAGTGTTAAAGGTGTACCTTATACATTCATATTCCCATACCATTATCCATATACATTCTTATTGTGTCATGTGTACATGACACAATAAGAATGTATATGTACCTAGTATAACGACAGTAAGCTTCCGCGTACATCGCTTTAGACGATGAATCACAAAATATAATGTAATTTATAATTTTTCTGTTATAATTAATAATATTATTATAAATAATTCTTCTGTTTCGCAGTAAAATGACTACATGTATCTTTTGCACCAATTAAGACGGTAGTTCCAATTAGCAAATACCCTCTCTGGTTCAAAGAGTGTCTGATAAAAAATTTAAGAAATAAGGAAACCTGTCTTATAGTGTGTCTTTTCTCTAACAGCGTGACAAGATTTTATTTAAATTCCGCGAAGTAAACATTATTTATAATGTTTATGGTATAAAATATTTGATTAAAGACAATTATGCCAAATGTCTATTCTAATGTAAATTAATTTCGAAACATCAAAATTTTGCAAGATGTAATTAATCCAGCTTAATCACACGCGATAAGCAACTTTATTTCAGGATGTTTAACATTATTAGTGAATATATGTGTCTTCGGAATAACGTAAAAAAAAAACATATTTTAAGAATACAAGTTTTATTTACAATAACAATTACAGAAACTACATAGGTATTTACCAATATTAAAATTTCATCTATGACAGTATTTATCAACTTTATAAATCAAGACTCAACCTGAACCAGAACAAGTCTGAGTTCTCCTCAATTGAGCTGAGCGGATCCGCTTGTGGTTCCAATTCTGAGGACAATTGCTGGACTTCAATAACCGGAGGCTGGTGGTAAGGTTGCACCGGTAAATGTGGCTGCTGGTACTGCTCCTGGCGTTCCCCATCATATATAGGTAACGGTACGTTACATTGCTGGACTTCAGTAACCGGAGATTGGTAAGGTTGCACCGGCAAATGTGGCTGCTGGTACTGCGCCTGGCATTCCCCCTCATGCATAGGTAACGGTGCGTTAAAAGTGGTCGTATCGGGTGACATCCTAATGCCTTCAGAGTCTTGGATACTGTCGACACGGTCTCTTTTTTCCTTCATACGGCGATTTTGGAACCATATCTTGATGGTGCGTTCATTAAGTTGCAACATATTCGCGAGTTCCATTCTACGAACAGCATTTAGGTAATTTGAATTAGAGTATTCTTGTTCCAACCGAATTAACTGCTGTGTCGTGAATGTCGTTCTTGTGCGCTTTGTTTTCTTTCTTTCTGCGTTTGTTTTGTTGCTGACCCAGGTTCGTGATGGAGAAATTAATTCTCCGAGAGCTGGTTGATTAAAACGAAATGAAGTACCAATAATCTGACCATTTTGAGTAAGATTTGTCCCGTCTATGATTTGCTGATTCATTTCATTATTTAAATTGAAATACCCGTTATGTATATTATTTTCTAAATTTTCTGGATATGGTGTGTGGTCCAACGTGTTGATGTTGTTGACGCTATTGCCATGGTAATCAACGGGATAATTGGTGTTAGACACCGGGACTGACGTGCTTTGGCATTGCTGTGTGGCATTGCTGTGTGGGGGTAACCGGTTCTGCACAAGAGGCTGCAAAGAATAAAAACATAACATTAATTACTTTCATATTAGTATTTTCTTATGACTGCTCAGTGTCAAGTACTAAGATGTTAAGGTATAAAATCATAAAGAGATTTCTGGTGTAAGTTAATGTGATTGTTGACGCTTCCTGGAAGAGTCGCTGCATTCTCCTATCAACCCCAGGGTCTCAAAGCAGGGAAACAAACATGCAAAGCACTAACCTGGATCTAGTTGGACAGGAAAGGAGTTACCAACGACGAGTCAGGTGCCAGTCGGTTAGCTTGCTCCTTCTTCGTGGACTTGATGCTGTTTGTTCACTGCCTACACTCGTCAAGCACAGACACACCACCAATATGGAAACTGAGGGTTTATTAGGCCAGCGAAGCCCTTAGGAAGTCAGATATTCGATATTATTTAGAATACACGCGGCGTCGGATGAGCTGAGATCGCCATCTTTTTTTGTACTAGTTCTTTTTCTTGCCACTCTTGAGGGAGGGCGCCACCAGCACGAGTTAAGAGAAGCCCGCGCTTATTTTTATCGTCGTTGACGCAACAAGAATGGACAATGGAAATGCATGGATAAATTATTAGGATAGTTAATGCTCACACATTTCCCCCACCTGAAATCCACAAGGGTTTCAAGAAGAATGCGAAAAATTAAGAGTGAAATCAGCAATAGCTGGACTATGAGCTACTGCCGAAAAAATGCATAAAATTCTAGTTAATAAGGGTAAATAATTGGCGGTTTATTTTAAATAACCTAAAGACAGTGTGTACCCATACTCCAGTCAGGCATATAAAAGGAAAACAAACCAATTATTTGGTAAGGGACAAACCTTTACCACCGGCCTACGAAACGTCTTTCCGTTAGCAGTTTGGAGAGTAAATAAATATATAATATTTTTAAAATAAGATTCCTTTTTTATCCAGTGTATTTATTAAAAAAAATAGAAGTCTCATTGTAGACTTTTTTTTTAGTGTAGTATCTATAATCTATATATTTGCTATAGGATTCTATGTCTTCGCTAAATAATAAACAAGTATTATAAAGGAAGCCTAAACGAGTGTTACAACGCAGCGTTTCTCCGCTCGTGTGTAAATCCCTTAAAAATCGAGTCTGCCTATTATTTTTTTTTAATAAATGTTGTTAATTTTAATAAAAAAGAGAAACAATGAAGTGTGTAATGCATTACATATTATGAATTATTAAAAATGAATGCATGTTTGTAGTTGAGTTTTGACTAGTTTCGTTATGATTATGACTAAATACAGTAATGCATATTTTTTAGTTTACATAAAGATTTTTACGGAAATATCTACCTAAAATCTACATAGTGTAGGTTATGGTTTTAAGCCCCAACAGAAGGCGTGTTAACAAGGTCAATAACAAGTACAGACGACAGCACATTAAGCTACTACAATCTATCGTATTTCTTTATTAGATTTCAACTTTATTGCTAAGGCATTAAGGCTCAAGATTGATTGGGAATATTTGAGAGTTTAGGACAGGGGTGGCCAACTTGAGTAGACTTAAGGTGTACTGTTTACCAAAGAAACCTTGTGCGATCTACCAAACACACGTACTACTTGAAATCATAAATCAACAGCGTAGTTTTAAGATCGACTGGACTAGCAGTCGCGATCGACTGGACTAGCAGTCGCGATCGACTGGACTAGCAGTCGCGATCGACTGGACTAGCAGTCGCGATCGACTGGACTAGCAGTCGCGATCGACTGGACTAGCAGTCGCGATCGACTGGACTAGCAGTCGCGATCGACTGGACTAGCAGTCGCAATCGACTGGACTAGCAGTCGCGATCGACTGGACTAGCAGTCGCGATCGACTGGACTAGCAGTCGCGATCGACTGGACTAGTAGTCGCGATCGACTGGACTAGCAGTCGCGATCGACTGGACTAGCAGTCGGGATCGACTGGACTAGCAGTCGCGATCGACCGGACTAGCAGTCGCGATCGACTGGACTAGCAGTCGCGATCGACTGGACTAGCAGTCGCGATCGACTGGACTAGTAGTCGCTAGATTTCCCTATTAACAAACTGGTCATGGTTACATTGATTATTATGTTATTACTGATAGATCTCGTACGTATAACATGACATAAAACATTAAGTAAATAATTATCTTCCGTCATAAAACTTTTATGAATTGAATTCAATAATTGTATAATAATAATTGTTAAATAATTTTGTACTATTATCACAATTTCAGAATATATAATAAATAAAATGTTATTATCCTCTTAAAATATGCTTTGGTTTTAAAATATTATTTCTCAATAAGTTAAAATTGACCTATTTTGACTAGCAAGTCTTTTTTTCCAATTTAGAAAACGATTAAACGCTTGTTTATATGATTTTCCTAAGGCTGGAGCATCATCTCTAAGCATAATTGGGACAACATAACGCCCATCGGGGGTGCGATGCGTGCCTTCTTTATATTTTTGTTCGCATTTTTCATCCTCGGGGCCGGAAATTTTACATTTCGGCGGCTCCTCGGACTCCCGAAACCGTTGAACGATCCCGTCGAGCGCACTAGAAGGCGCGACGAGGAGCGTAACGGGTGTAGCCGGAGTTTTAGCTACCACGTTTTGAAGAAACTGACCACTTATCACCCAGCCAAATACACTAGAGAGTGCGCATGGAAAGCCCGGGCCTGGACTGAAACGTGAGCCAGTATATATCTGGTCAAAACAGTCTACTCCTAACAACAGATCGATCGGACCGGATTTATCAAAGTCCTGGTCGGCGAGATCTAGATGTGTAAACTTATTGTTGACGATTGTCGGCAACGACATCGAAGGAGTCAGGGATGTGATTTTAGGTAGAACCACTAATTGAATATCAAACTGAGGAGTGTCACTCAATCGAGGTCTTATGGAACCGAAGGTGTGACCTTTAATGCTACACCCATAATTTTGACCGATGCCACTTACATTTAATTTACATTTCTTGATATGTAAACCTAATTGTCGCGCACAGCTACTTGTAATAAATGAATCCATCGAGCCACTGTCAATAATTGTGCGGACATACTGCCACGAACCATCCGATCGCTTCACACGAACTACTGCTGTACCAAGGATTTTTTTTGCTAATAGGTTGATTTGCAATGTTTGACTGGGTAGCACTAGTTAGAGTAGTGTTCATATCGGGATGCTGGGATGAATCCAGTTCACTAGTATGAGACAGTAAACTCTTATGCTCTTCATGTAACAAAGTATTATGCTTTGCATTACAAATGAAACATGTTGACTTAGATTTACAATCGGTAACAGTGTGACCTGGCCTTAAGCAGTTTTGACATAATTTTAAATCTTTAACTAATTGTTGTCGCTGTGTCATATTCATAGAATGCAATTTACTACAACGGTAGATTGAATGATTTTCATTACAACACACACAAACAAACTGCCTAACTTTATTATTATTGTTGGAAGAAATTAGAGATGAATTTGGTTGACGCGATAAATGATCTTTATTTGTATTAGGTCGATTTTGTTTACTTGTAGAATTTGATGACGGAATATTAACTGGTTGGCTAACTTCTAATACTTTTATATAATCTTGTAAATAAGTAATGAAGTTATTAAATTTCGGAATTTCTTCAGTGTTTTGTAATTCAAATCTTTTTTTTTGTTTCTGTATCTAAAGGTCTAGACGCAATGTAGAATAAAATAAATTCGCATAAATCATCAATACACAAACCGCGCAAGGCACTAACGCATTCATAAAGTGTGTTAGATAACTCAGATAAGTTAGATAATGATGGTTTTTGTATGGGATTAATTTTAATTATTTTATCTAAATAAGCTGTTGCAAGAATACGCTTGTTGTCATATCTGTCCAGTAAAGTTGCAAAAACTACTGAATAATTTGCCGATGTCACAGGCACGCCCTTGGCTAATGTCAGTGCATAGCCAGATAAACATGACAGCAAATAGTGAAATTTCTCAGTGTCGGATAATGAACTATTATTATGAACAAGTGCTGTATAACTATCTTTAAATGTTTGCCACTTTTCTATATTACCATCAAACTTTGGGAGTTCTAGTTTCGGTAGCTTCACTTGCGAACGCACGTGACCTTGACCTAATTCCGGGCGACAGTCGCTACCCGCGCTCGCATCGAGAGAATCCGCAAACTCGATAACACAGTAATACAATTCATCGAATGACAGTAACACTTTATGATCGATAACAAACGAAGGTTTAAGCTTTAATTGCAACCGGTTAACATCCTCGTTGCATTCCAAAAATCTATTACGAATTTCATCAATCTTTTTGTACCTAGCTCGAAAAGCTGCAAATTTAGTTTTAGTTTCTTTAACTGTATTGGCTAAATCGTAAAGTATCTGCATACTTGTATACTCATATTCCCGCCTTTTAATAGCGGTTATTAATTCCAGTTCGCTCATAGTTCACGTGGTATACGATATCCGCACGCTCAAAAAGATAAAAGTTCTAAAAGTAGGTAAAACGGAAAGAACGTCAGCCGGTAGGTAGGCAGCAATGCTCGCGCGAACGTATTGACTGAGATACAAGCACACACGTCTCAAGGTTATTTGTTAGAAGATAAGTTTTGACTTTGAGGTAGTTCAAAGCTAATCCGTCTCCCGCCGGAGACAAGTACGTGTGTAGGTACCTCGGTACTAAATTCGAGAAACTTCGAACTCACGTTTTTTCAAAGTAATTTATGCAATTTGGTATTTAATACAAATAAATGCAGCTTATTACAAGGGAATGAACGAGGTATGAATGTACGATTGAATAGTCAATCGGTCTCAAATAAGAAACAATAACTAGGTATCATGGGATGACCTAGGTTTTATTTAGACACTTAGAACTTGAAAGGCAAATTGAAATTGCCTTAAGTAGGTAAGTATACGAATAAATTATAATTGGGATTACGTATTTAACGTAATAACGAGAATGGAAAGATTTAATTTCCGATAGTAGGTAATTTTGAAATAATTACGCGAGGAAGATTTCTCACAGGAGGCACCATAATTAATGTTGACGCTTCCTGGAAGAGTCGCTGCATTCTCCTATCAACCCCAGGGTCTCAAAGCAGGGAAACAAACATGCAAAGCACTAACCTGGATCTAGTTGGACAGGAGAGGAGTTACCAACGACGAGTCAGGTGCCAGTCGGTTAGCTTGCTCCTTCTTCGTGGACTTGATGCTGTTTGTTCACTGCCTACACTCGTCAAGCACAGACACACCACCAATATGGAAACTGAGGGTTTTAATAAGCTTCGCTGGCCTAATGGCCAGCGAAGCTCTTAGGAAGTCAGATATTCGATTTTATTTAGAGTACACGCGGTGTCGAATGAGCTGAGATCGCCATCTTGTTTTGTACTAGTTCTTTTTCTTGCCACTCTTGAGGGAGGGCGCATGGAAAAGGCGAAGGCACAGCACGCCATACAGCCAAGTTTATTATTATCGTCGTTGACGCAACAAGGATGGAAAATGGAAATGCATGGATAAATTATTAGGATAGTTAATGCTTACACAGTGATATTAATAAATGCTATAACTAAACAATGAAAATAATGAAAAATCTTTACCGTAATATTTTGCAGCATATTTGTTTTTTGCACTTGGTTCCAGGAAGCATTTCCGCAAGTGCCCGCTCCGTTGCCAATATTGTATATATCCATTGTAGATATTGATATTTATAAGAGGAAGTATTTGATGTTGATAGCGAAAGCTCAGCTACTAATAATGAATATCCAGATTTTTCGTGCCCTTATATAGGTATACACAACAAACCCTGTTTACGGGGTAGTTAGCTAATGACTCACCAACTTTCACTGGATTAGGTGATAAGGAACCTGTTTTGTAAAATTATTATTATTACGAATTTGTGACTTTAGTCTTTAAACGGAGTAGGTACTCAATTCGAATGCTTCTATAATTCTGCTATTCTCCAAACCATGTATAAATGTTCGGGCATAACCCCATCATATATAAGTATATATACGGATAGGCTACTAAATTAATTAATTAAATTATTTATTACTTAATTGCAGAAAATGAGGGTGCTTTATGAAAGAAATTTAAAGAAGTTTTCGATGACAAATCATGATTTAAAAATTTTGCATCAATTTAAATATACCTATTGTTCATCTCTTTAATAAAAATCAACGAATTATTTAGTTCTTCAAAGTGTTAAAGGTGTACCTTATACATGCATATTCCCATACCATTATCCATATACATTCTTATTGTGTCATGTGTACATGACACAATAAGAATGTATATGTACCTAGTATAACGACAGTAAGCTTCCGCGTACATCGCTTTAGACGATGAATCACAAAATATAATGTAATTTATAATTTTTCTGTTATAATTAATAATATTATTATAAATAATTCTTCTGTTTCGCAGTAAAATGACTACATGTATCTTTTGCACCAATTAAGACGGTAGTTCCAATTAGCAAATACCCTCTCTGGTTCAAAGAGTGTCTGATATAAAATTTAAGAAATAAGGAAACTTGTCTTATAGTGTGTCTTTTCTCTAACAGCGTGACAAGATTTTATTTAAATTCCGCGAAGTAAACATTATTTATAATGTTTATGGTATAAAATATTTGATTAAAGACAATTATGCCAAATGTCTATTCTAATGTAAATTAATTTCGAAACATCAAAATTTTGCAAGATGTAATTAATCCAGCTTAATCACACGCGATAAGCAACTTTATTTCAGGATGTTTAACATTATTAGTGAATATATGTGTCTTCGGAATAACGTAAAAAAAACATATTTTAAGAATACAAGTTTTATTTACAACTAGCTTTCCGCCCGCGGCTTCGCCCGCGTGGAGTTCGGTTATATCGCGCTTTTTAGATTTCCCTCGGGAACATAAATTTTTTCGGGATAAAAGGTAGCCTATGTTCTTTCTCAGGGTCTAAAGATTGTCTGTACCAAATTTCATCAAAATCGGTTGAGAGGTTTAAGCGGGAAAGCATAACAGACAGACAGACAGACAGACAGATAGACAGACAGACAGACAGACAGACAGAGTTACTTTCGCATTTATAATATTAGTTTGGATAACAATTACAGAAACTACATATTTACAAATATTAAAATTTCATCTATTACAGTATTTATCAACTTTATAAATCAAGACTCAACCTGAACGAGAACAAGTCTGAGTTCTCCTCAATTGAGCTGAGCGGATCCGCTTCTGGTTCCAATTCTGAGGACAATTGCTGGACTTCAGTAATCGGAGACTGGTAAGGTTGCACCGGCAAATGTGGCTGCTGGTACTGCGCCTGGCATTCCCCCTCATGCATAGGTAACGGTGCGTTAAAAGTGGTCGTATCGGGTGACATCCTAATGCCTTCAGAGTCTTGGATACTGTCGACACGGTCTCTTTTTTCCTTCATACGACGATTTTGGAACCATATCTTGATGGTGCGTTCATTAAGTTGCAAAATATTCGCGAGTTCCATTCTACGAACAGCATTTAGGTAATTTGAATTAGAGTATTCTTGTTCCAACCGAATTAACTGCTGTGTCGTGAATGTCGTTCTGGTGCGCTTTGTTTTCTTTCTTTCTGCGTTTGTTTTGTTGCTGACCCAGGTTCGTGATGGAGAAGTTAATTCTCCGAGAGCTGGTTGATTAAAACGAAATGAACTTCCAATAATCTGACCATTTTGAGTAAGATTTGTCCCGTCTATGATTTGCTGATTCATTTCATTATTTAAATTGAAATACCCGTTAAGTATATTATTTTCTAAATTTTCTGGATATTGTGTGTGGTCCAACGTGTTGATGTTGTTGACGCTATTGCCATGGTAATCAACGGGATAATTGGTGTTAGACACCGGGACTGACGTGCTTTGGCATTGCTGTGTGGCATTGCTGTGTGGGGGTAACCGGTTCGGCACAAGAGGCTGCAAAGAATAAAAACATAACATTAATTACTTTCATATTAGTATTTTCTTATGACTGCTCAGTGTCAAGTACTAAGATGTTAAGGTATAAAATCATAAAGAGATTTCTGGTGTAAGTTAATGTGATATTAATAAATGCTATAACTAAACAATGATAATAATGAAAAATCTTTACCGTAATATTTTGCAGCATATTTGTTTTTTGCACTTGGTTCCAGGAAGCATTTCCGCAAGTGCCCGCTCCGTTGCCAATATTGTATATATCCATTGTAGATATTGATATTTATAAGAGGAAGTATTTGATGTTGATAGCGAAAGCTCAGCTACTAATAATGAATATCCAGATTTTTCGTGCCCTTATATATACACAACAAACCCTGTTTACGGGGTAGTTAGCTAATGACTCACCAACTTTCACTGGATTAGGTGATAAGGAACCTGTTTTGTAAAATTATTATTATTACGAATTTGTGACTTTAGTCTTTAAACGGAGTAGGTACTCAATTCGAATGCTTCTATAATTCTGCTATTCTCCAAACCATGTATAAATGTTCGGGCATAACCCCATCATATACAAGTATATATACGGATAGGCTACTAAATTAATTAATTAAATTATTTATTACTTAATTGCAGAAAATGAGGGTGCTTTATGAAAGAAATTTAAAGAAGTTTTCGATGACAAATCATGATTTAAAAATTTTGCATCAATTTAAATATACCTATTGTTCATCTCTTTAATAAAAATCAACGAATTATTTAGTTCTTCAAAGTGTTAAAGGTGTACCTTATACATTCATATTCCCATACCATTATCCATATACATTCTTATTGTGTCATGTGTACATGACACAATAAGAATGTATATGTACCTAGTATAACGACAGTAAGCTTCCGCGTACATCGCTTTAGACGATGAATCACAAAATATAATGTAATTTATAATTTTTCTGTTATAATTAATAATATTATTATAAATAATTCTTCTGTTTCACAGTAAAATGACTACATGTATCTTTTGCACCAATTAAGACGGTAGTTCCAATTAGCAAATACCCTCTCTGGTTCAAAGAGTGTCTGATAAAAAATTTAAAAAATAAGGAAACCTGTCTGATAGTGTGTCTTTTCTCTAACAGCGTGACAAGATTCTATTTAAATTCCGCGAAGTAAACATTATTTATAATGTTTATAGTATAAAATATTTGATTAAAGACAATTATGCCAAATGTCTATTCTAATGTAAATTCATTTCGAAACATCAAAATTTTGCAAGATGTAATTAATCCAGCTTAATCACACGCGATAAGCAACTTTATTTCAGGATGTTTAACATTATTAGTGAATATATGTGTCTTCGGAATAACGTAAAAAAAAAACATATTTTAAGAATACAAGTTTTATTTACAATAACTATTACAGAAACTACATATTTACAAATATTAAAATTTCATCTATGACAGTATTTATCAACTTTATAAATCAAGACTCAACCTGAACCAGAACAAGTCTGAGTTCTCCTCAATTGAGCTGAGCGGATCCGCTTGTGGTTCCAATTCTGAGGACAATTGCTGGACTTCAATAACCGGAGGCTGGTGGTAAGGTTGCACCGGTAAATGTGGCTGCTGGTACTGCTCCTGGCGTTCCCCATCATATATAGGTAACGGTACGTTACATTGCTGGACTTCAGTAACCGGAGATTGGTAAGGTTGCACCGGCAAATGTGGCTGCTGGTACTGGGCCTGGCATTCCCCCTCATGCATAGGTAACGGTACTTTACATTGCTGGACTTCAGTAATCGGAGACTGGTAAGGTTGCACCGGCAAATGTGGCTGCTGGTACTGCGCCTGGCATTCCCCCTCATGCATAGGTAACGGTGCGTTAAAAGTGGTCGTATCGGGTGACATCCTAATGCCTTCAGAGTCTTGGATACTGTCGACACGGTCTCTTTTTTCCTTCATACGGCGATTTTGGAACCATATCTTGATGGTGCGTTCATTAAGTTTCAACATATTCGCGAGTTCCATTCTACGAACAGCATTTAGGTAATTTGAATTAGAGTATTCTTGTTCCAACCGAATTAACTGCTGTGTCGTGAATGTCGTTCTGGTGCGCTTTGTTTTCTTTCTTTCTGCGTTTGTTTTGTTGCTCACCCAGGTTCGTGATGGAGAAATTAATTCTCCGAGAGCTGGTTGATTAAAACGAAATGAACTTCCAATAATCTGACCATTTTGAGTAAGATTTGTCCCGTCTATGATTTGCTGATTCATTTCATTATTTAAATTGAAATACCCGTTAAGTATATTATTTTCTAAATTTTCTGGATATTGTGTGTGGTCCAACGTGTTGATGTTGTTGACGCTATTGCCATGGTAATCAACGGGATAATTGGTGTTAGACACCGGGACTGACGTGCTTTGGCATTGCTGTGTGGCATTGCTGTGTGGGGGTAACCAGTTCGGCACAAGAGGCTGCAAAGAATAAAAACATAACATTAATTACTTTCATATTAGTATTTTCTTATGACTGCTCAGTGTCAAGTACTAAGATGTTAAGGTATAAAATCATAAAGAGATTTCTGGTGTAAGTTAATGTGATATTAATAAATGCTATAACTAAACAATGAAAATAATGAAAAATCTTTACCGTAATATTTTGCAGCATATTTGTTTTTTGCACTTGGTTCCAGGAAGCATTTCCGCAAGTGCCCGCTCCGTTGCCAATATTGTATATATCCATTGTAGATATTGATATTTATAAGAGGGAGTATTTGATGTTGATAGCGAAAGCTCAGCTACTAATAATGAATATCCAGATTTTTCGTGCCCTTATATATACACAACAAACCCTGTTTACGGGGTAGTTAGCTAATGACTCACCAACTTTCACTGGATTAGGTGATAAGGAACCTGTTTTGTAAAATTATTATTATTACGAATTTGTGACTTTAGTCTTTAAACGGAGTAGGTACTCAATTCGAATGCTTCTATAATTCTGCTATTCTCCAAACCATGTATAAATGTTCGGGCATAACCCCATCATATATAAGTATATATACGGATAGGCTACTTAATTAATTAATTAAATTATTTATTACTTAATTGCAGAAAATGAGGGTGCTTTATGAAAGAAATTTAAAGAAGTTTTCGATGACAAATCATGATTTAAAAATTTTGCATCAATTTAAATATACCTATTGTTCATCTCTTTAATAAAAATCAACGAATTATTTAGTTCTTCAAAGTGTTAAAGGTGTACCTTATACATGCATATTCCCATACCATTATCCATATACATTCTTATTGTGTCATGTGTACATGACACAATAAGAATGTATATGTACCTAGTATAACGACAGTAAGCTTCCGCGTACATCGCTTTAGACGATGAATCACAAAATATAATGTAATTTATAATTTTTCTGTTATAATTAATAATATTATTATAAATAATTCTTCTGTTTCGCAGTAAAATGACTACATGTATCTTTTGCACCAATTCAGACGGTAGTTCCAATTAGCAAATACCCTCTCTGGTTCAAAGAGTGTCTGATAAAAAATTTAAGAAATAAGGAAACCTGTCTTATAGTGTGTCTTTTCTCTAACAGCGTGACAAGATTTTATTTAAATTCCGCGAAGTAAACATTATTTATAATGTTTATGGTATAAAATATTTGATTAAAGACAAATATGCCAAATGTCTATTCTAATGTAAATTAATTTCGAAACATCAAAATTTTGCAAGATGTAATTAATCCAGCTTAATCACACGCGATAAGCAACTTTATTTCAGGATGTTTAACATTATTAGTGAATATATGTGTCTTCGGAATAACGTAAAAAAAAACATATTTTAAGAATACAAGTTTTATTTACAATAACAATTACAGAAACTACATATTTACAAATATTAAAATTTCATCTATGACAGTATTTATCAACTTTATAAATCAAGACTCAACCTGAACCAGAACAAGTCTGAGTTCTCCTCAATTGAGCTGAGCGGATCCGCTTGTGGTTCCAATTCTGAGGACAATTGCTGGACTTCAATAACCGGAGGCTGGTGGTAAGGTTGCACCGGTAAATGTGGCTGCTGGTACTGCTCCTGGCGTTCCCAATCATATATAGGTAACGGTACGTTACATTGCTGGACTTCAGTAACCGGAGATTGGTAAGGTTGCACCGGCAAATGTGGCTGCTGGTACTGCGCCTGGCATTCCCCCTCATGCATAGGTAACGGTACTTTACATTGCTGGACTTCAGTAATCGGAGACTGGTAAGGTTGCACCGGCAAATGTGGCTGCTGGTACTGCGCCTGGCATTCCCCCTCATGCATAGGTAACGGTGCGTTAAAAGTGGTCGTATCGGGTGACATCCTAATGCCTTCAGAGTCTTGGATACTGTCGACACGGTCTCTTTTTTCCTTCATACGGCGATTCATTAAGTTGCAACATATTCGCGAGTTCCATTCTACGAACAGCATTTAGGTAATTTGAATTAGAGTATTCTTGTTCCAACCGAATTAACTGCTGTGTCGTGAATGTCGTTCTGGTGCGCTTTGTTTTCTTTCTTTCTGCGTTTGTTTTGTTGCTGACCCAGGTTCGTGATGGAGAAATTAATTCTCCGAGAGCTGGTTGATTAAAACGAAATGAAGTACCAATAATCTGACCATTTTGAGTAAGATTTGTCCCGTCTATGATTTGCTGATTCATTTCATTATTTAAATTGAAATACCCGTTATGTATATTATTTTCTAAATTTTCTGGATATGGTGTGTGGTCCAACGTGTTGATGTTGTTGACGCTATTGCCATGGTAATCAACGGGATAATTGGTGTTAGACACAGGGACTGACGTGCTTTGGCATTGCTGTGTGGCATTGCTGTGTGGGGGTAACCGGTTCGGCACAAGAGGCTGCAAAGAATAAAAACATAACATTAATTACTTTCATATTAGTATTTTCTTATGACTGCTCAGTGTCAAGTACTAAGATGTTAAGGTATAAAATCATAAAGAGATTTCTGGTGTAAGTTAATGTGATATTAATAAATGCTATAACTAAACAATGATAATAATGAAAAATCTTTACCGTAATATTTTGCAGCATATTTGTTTTTTGCACTTGGTTCCAGGAAGCATTTCCGCAAGTGCCCGCTCCGTTGCCAATATTGTATATATCCATTGTAGATATTGATATTTATAAGAGGAAGTATTTGATGTTGATAGCGAAAGCTCAGCTACTAATAATGAATATCCAGATTTTTCTTTTTTTTTTATAGGTATACACAACAAACCCTGTTTACGGGGTAGTTAGCTAATGACTCACCAACTTTCACTGGATTAGGTGATAAGGAACCTGTTTTGTAAAATTATTATTATTACAAATTTGTGACTTTAGTCTATAAACGGAGTAGGTACTCAATTCGAATGCTTCTATAATTCTGCTGTTCTCCTAACCATGTATAAATGTTCGGGCATAACCCCATCATATATAAGTATATATACGGATAGGCTACTAAATTAATTAATTAAATTATTTATTACTTAATTGCAGAAAATGAGGTGCTTTATGAAAGAAATTTAAAGAAGTTTTCGATGACAAATCATGATTTAAAAATTTTGCATCAATTTAAATATACCTATTGTTCATCTCTTTAATAAAAATCAACGAATTATTTAGTTCTTCAAAGTGTTAAAGGTGTACCTTATACATTCATATTCCCATACCATTATCCATATACATTCTTATTGTGTCATGTGTACATGACACAATAAGAATGTATATGTACCTAGTATAACGACAGTAAGCTTCCGCGTACATCGCTTTAGACGATGAATCACAAAATATAATGTAATTTATAATTCTTCTGTTATAATTAATAATATTATTATAAATAATTCTTCTGTTTCGCAGTAAAATGACTACATGTATCTTTTGCACCAATTAAGACGGTAGTTCCAATTAGCAAATACCCTCTCTGGTTCAAAGAGTGTCTGATAAAAAATTTAAGAAATAAGGAAACCTGTCTTATAGTGTGTCTTTTCTCTAACAGCGTGACAAGATTTTATTTAAATTCCGCGAAGTAAACATTATTTATAATGTTTATGGTATAAAATATTTGATTAAAGACAAATATGCCAAATGTCTATTTGTAAATTAATTTCGAAACATCAAAATTTTGCAAGATGTAATTAATCCAGCTTAATCACACGCGATAAGCAACTTTATTTAAGGATGTTTAACATTATTAGTGAATATATGTGTCTTCGGAATAACGTAAAAAAAAACATATTTTAAGAATACAAGTTTTATTTACAATAACTATTACAGAAACTACATATTTACAAATATTAAAATTTCATCTATGACAGTATTTATCAACTTTATAAATCAAGACTCAACCTGAACCAGAACAAGTCTGAGTTCTCCTCAATTGAGCTGAGCGGATCCGCTTGTGGTTCCAATTCTGAGGACAATTGCTGGACTTCAATAACCGGAGGCTGGTGGTAAGGTTGCACCGGTAAATGTGGCTGCTGGTACTGCTCCTGGCGTTCCCAATCATATATAGGTAACGGTACGTTACATTGCTGGACTTCAGTAACCGGAGATTGGTAAGGTTGCACCGGCAAATGTGGCTGCTGGTACTGCGCCTGGCATTCCC